>VYZW01053825.1:82138-235430 GCA_013401315.1 Balaeniceps rex | reverse complement strand
GTGGACAGGTACGGTTGGACTCAATGATCTTAAAGGTCTTTTCCAACCAAATGATCCTGTGATTCTGTGATCCTGTGATTCTGTCTACCTAGTAAAAGCACATACAGTTAAAGATTGGATCAAGAGAGGGCATTAACTGCATAGATATAGAACACGGCTGCTAATTGGCTGTCAATGAAGGTAAATCTTTTCTTAAAGGGGGAAATATTAAGAACAAAAGATGCATGCAACATTTTAGACTGAGAGCTTCAGCCTGCAGCTACATCCCTTTCCCAGGCAGTGTAATCTTCATGTGGGATATTCTCTCGAGAGCTGGGTACAAGTCAGCAGTGCCCAAAGTCACTGGGAGTGGCCCATAAATGCTGATTTAACTCTGGAGCTGGCTGTTCTGCACAGGTGCAAATTTTGCCCTTGGCAAATATAAGCAACGTAAGTGACACAGAAGCAATGACTTCCGCGACCTCTCTCAGATGATTTGCATCTGAAAAGAGACGTTTTTGGAAATAGAGCCGTTTTGTCTCAATGTCTCCAAAATAAAATTATTTGACTCTTTGATTCAAATTGACTTTTAATTCTGAAACTCCTTCAATTCTCAGCTATTAAAGTCCTGGGCTTTTTTAAAAGGTTAGACTCCAGAAGGGTTTTTTCTTTTGATTTTGACCCAGCTCCGACTTAAGAGCAAATTGCCAGAAGGAAAGCAATCAAACTGAGTTATTACAAGTTGTGTCAAAGTGAAACAAGGGTGAGCTTATCACAGGAGGTGTTGCCCACAAAATTTCCAGGGCTTTACTCAAAACATGGGGTCATTTTTGCACGTTTTGGAGCTATTCTTTAAAAGTGTGGACAGCAATACTGACATATAAAGAATTAGCAGCTGAGGCTACAAAGAGAGCTGTGTGCCTGCAGAATTCTGTCCCAGGGACCTCACTGTAGTACTGGGCCTTTGATATCCATGGAAATGTGGATTCTCAGGAATTGTAAGTAACCCTGTGGTCAAATTTATCTTATAACACTTGGGAAAAATAAAAGGCATCCAGCATGAGGTCATCAGTTCCTATTGGGGGAACAATTGACAAGATGTGGTTTAAAGAGGCAGAATTCACTTGAAATCCCTCTACATCTGGAGCTTACTTCTCATGTTACAGGAGTCCCAAATGTTCAAAACAGTGAACCATTAGTGACTGAAGGAGCAGCAAAACATCTGTATAATGCATGAAATGTCTGGAAGTGTCTGACTCTCTGGGAATCAGCTGAAGCTTTCAATTGATGCTTTAATGGTGGTAATTGAAGTTTGCAGCACTGGCACATCCTAGCTCAGTAATTAGATGGATTACAATCTTTCTTGTTTGGCAGCATTCTTTAAACAAGCTTCAGCTTTTCATATAGTCAACACTCTAGCAGAGATAAATGTCACATCAGTTCCGAGTGAAAAGTAATTTAAGGAAAGAGTCAAATTTATCTTCACTGAGTACTAAACAGGAGATATTTCAAAGAGGGACAATGGCTCTTTCTGTCTGAAAAGAATGGCCCATTTCTCACATATAAAGGCTAGCTTGTGAGGGGGAATCTATGGGTGTGCCTTCCCTGAAATCACTGAAGCTAAACCTGCTTATAATATTTTAGGATCCAGTCTATGTATTAATGAACAGATGAAATTCTGGTAAATAGGCATGTGTAGGGAAAAGAGAAAAGGGAGAACTCCAAGGGAGAAAAATATATTGCCTATCACTTAGCAAGACAGGATTTGTCACTGTGATTGGTAAATGTATGGCCAATGAAAAAAAAAAATTAACCCATGGAAAAAAGCCCTATGCTGGGACTATTTGAAGTGAAATTAAATAAAGGCAGTAGAGATCAGGAACCAGCTTCCATCCATAGGGGAATGAGACGTGCTCTTTGGTCACTCACATCCAAACTTTGCTTCTGTAAATCATTTTCACTCTCAGCCTTAAAATGACAGCATCTAGCTTGTGCTTGTTTTAAAGCTACTGAGAAATGTGCTACATTTACCTATCTTATATTATTGGTACCTTTTGCAATTTCAGAAGCAATGTTTTGAAATCAGTTCTGTTTCCTAGTGCTCATGGCTAGATTTTCTCCTACCTGGATGTTTTAGCTGAGTGATTTGAAAGCTTCTAAACATCAGTGGATTGGTTTATCTAAAGAACTGAGCAGCGTGAGGATTTCACTGAACGCATCCTCCTCCCTGTGTCCTGTGAACTGGATCGTATGGTTGTGTCACCACTGGAATGGAGGCAGACCTCCAAAGCAGAGCAGACAGGTACAGTTGATCTTCTTGTGGTCATACTATTGCCTCAGTTTCCTCTACAGCATCTCCCATCCCTTCACCCCCTTCCTTCCTTATTCAACAGATGGACAATGTTGACGTTCTTACTATCCCACCAGAGTCAAAACATTTCATATCTGGGGCAAATCAGGCTGGCATAATTCCAATGGCCAAAAGAAGATTGAGAAAGGAACTCTACATTCTCTTCCAGTTTTTATCCATGGCCTTCCAATCATGTGCACTTCATCTGGAGGAAATTTAGTAGCTGCTACCATCATTATTCCCTTATTACAGATATTGCATCGTGCTTGGTTCCCCCACGACTGAACAGAGTTTTGCAGTACAACATCCCCACACAGTTTTGCCTTAGTATCCTGAAACAAGAAGAGCCTGTGACCTCCCTGTGTGAGCTGGTGGTTCCCATTTCAGGGAAATTTATGAAGCGCATAGATATTGAAATCTGAATCACTGAAGCCTTGACCTGGTATCCATTGCCATCAGCAAAGAACCTTACTGACAGTAACAGCCAGGATCTCATGCAGTGTTCAGCGAAGGTTCCCAAGAAAAAAACATCCCACAGGACATGCTTCATTTTCTCTATAATCTGCAAAGTGCTCGGGTACTTAAGTGATCAGAATAAAGAAACAGAAAAAGAATTAAAAAGCTAGAGACATAGACATATGAGTGATAGAGACTCTTTCGCACTGCAGCAAATCACTCAGAAAGTCTGGGTTGTATTTCCAGCTTTGCCACAAGCTGCTGTCTGATCTTGGGAAAGTCCCTTGAAGGCCATTTCCATTCTGAAAACTGTCTACCTGAAAATGACAGCTCCTTACTCAGCAGATCTACTTTCTTGAGTAGTCATAGTCATAGCCTTCATTTCATGAAAATAATAATAATAATTTTTAAAAAGGGCTGTTGTTTTTCTCTTTTTCAAAGAGCTGAGTTCAGCCGTAGGCCACCTTCTGCTTGCTCAACAGAAAAAAATAGTTGTATCCCTGCAACCTCAACATCACAGGCTGTTCAAGCAAGGTCTCTGTGGACTTAATGACTTGCACAATGTCTGGTGCAAAATGTGCTTGTATTTCCAAGAATGAATGAGTGTACACTCATTTTGATGAAAGACTGCAGCACCTCTAAACATCAGGGCAGTGGTTTACCAGAAAAAACTTGAAGTAAGAACATTTGTGCATAAAATATATTAACTACTTTTAAGATTGAGTTTAATCAGTTCATAAAAGGGATTATATAATGTGATTGCCTGCACACAAGAGACCCCTTTCAGGCCTGCACTCCTTAACTGCAGAATATATCTTAAGGCTAAGAGATCAATCAATGTAAGGACCCTTCAGAGATTTGACCGTGTATGGGAGGTATAGTTTAAATGAAAGTGTTTTAGATGTATATCCCTTCCTGTCCTACAACACATTCAGTAATGCAGCATTTAGGAGGATTATGATAAATTAGCAGTGTAATGATAGGGCAGGGATATCCTGGGTGAAAGAAAACCCTGGATAATTGTATTGGCAGGACTGGTTTGAGTGCCACAATCTTTACACTTTTTGGAGGTCTCCAGTGTAATATGGTGCAAAAGAACACCTTCAGTGGAGGTACAACATGAAGTACTGAACCAAAAAACGATGCTCTCTGAGAAGTAAGCACTGGGGATGATGGACAAAGCCACCCATGATGGCCTTGCAGGATTACCCCCATGTTCAGCAAGGGGCGCATAAAGCCTCTGACTGACACACGACGGTTTCCACATACCTCTGCCACTTAGGAACCACTGCTGAAGAGGGACCTCAAGAGCTAATTTAAAGCAGTGGGGCTTATCAACTTGCACTCAGTGCCACATAAGTTGTAAGTATAGCTACACTATTTTGAGACCAGCACTGGCACTGAGAGCAGCATAGACACATGCACTTGGCACTGTGCCTGCACTATAATTATAGTAAATGATAAAAGAAATAATAATAATAAATGATGACTTGGGTGGTTCAGGCCTGGATGTCTCATCACCTACTGCATAGTTTACGGGCAAAATCCACCCATGGATAATGGTGAATTGACTGTACTGCTAAATACCTTCCGCTCCCACACACACTGTATCAAACCAATGGCCACACATACATACAAAAACTGAAATCTCCACGTGGAGGTGAGATAGAATTGCAGCGGCTGTAGAAATCACTGCTGTCCGATGTAGAAGAATTGCCAACAGCTGCTATTCACCCATCCATAGTCATCTGTTGCTAAGCTTTATAAAGAGGATCTCAATGCCCTCATCAACAGTTCAACTGTATAGTTTGCAAGCATATTTTCCCCCTTCTACAGGCTGGACCTTTGAGCAACATAATTTGTGAAAGACCATTTCAAAGTTTCTTCTCAAAACACAGGATCTCATCACCCAGGAACATGGTTGTGGATTGTCCAAGGTGACAGTGAATACCTGCAGGATACACCAGGTACCAGGAGTAAAGAGTTGTAACAACTCCTGCATCAAGTGTGGAACATAGTCTGGATGCTGAATGGTTACCATTGCCCCTTGATTCAGGGGATTTGGAATAGGTGAGATACAGAGGCTGATAATCTTGTTTTGCTGAAGTTTTCTATGGAAGAATATTATAAAGCGTATTTTCCAAAGCACTCAGTTTCTTATGCCTCGCTCAGGTGGAATAAAAGCTGTACAGACTGGGCATACCCTGGGGGTCAGACCTGCAGCCTTTGGACGTCTGAAAATGGCATGGAATTGATACGGCAGGATTGCACCAAGAACAGATGATGCTCCCCGTGGCAATTAGCTCTTCTTATCTGCTGAAGGGTGGCTGAAGGTCAGACTGCCGGAACCCCAGTAGAGCATTTTTTTTTCTTTATATTAAACAGAAATGTGCTGCAGCAGTTTCTTTCTTCTTCAGACCCTGCCTCATGCCATGACATAAATAACAAGCTTGCTACTTGCATATACATGCATATCCTTTATACATATAATTTTGAATGGGGCTGTGGCATTTCTTTGTGAATAAGCTAATATCCATGGATATCATTCATGCACAGGTATGAGTTTGATCAAGGTAAGACAGGAAACAGAATGATAATTTTAGCTTTAGCTCAAAGAAGTACAGGAAAAGGAAAAAAAATTGCGGAGTATTTTCAACCTGATGCAATTTTATTCATTGCTATCATGGAATTCAAGTGGAGGAGGTCACTCACACAGCAGAGAAACTAGTCATTATAGGCAGAATTCATTTTATCTGAGATTAGCCATCTAAGAGGCAAACATCTAATCTAAGGCAGTTTTCTAGGCTCTGTACTCAATGGAGAGAGAAGGCAACAGCCAGTATGGGCAGGATCAGTGACCCTCTGAAGACAACTCTTTCTGCTGACTACAGAGGGAGTTCGAATTACTAGTTTACTTAAAATGCTTGGCTTTTATGCAGTTGAGGTTATAAGAGGCAAAACATCCTCCAAATATTTAGTGTTTGCAATATTCAGGAGTTATGTGTAGCATGACATTTTGCTTGGGTTCCCCTCCTATTTCAGATAGTGTTTTCTGCCAAGGTTAGAATATACCATATCATAAAGTAATAAAGAGCATCACCTTTGTGGTTCCCTGAATAACACACATAGGTTGGGTGCCTTTTCCCTTCATCTGTAAGAAAATCATGGGTCATTAATGTATTCAAGATGGGGAACCGGTCCTGAATTTCAATAGGACGTTCATCAATACCTGGCAATCTATTGCAATGGCTGAGAAATGTCTATTGTTCAGTATAAGCCCTGCTTAACAGACTAGGGATAAGAACCATAAAGCAAGCAGACACTCTTGGATTTTTGTATCCTCAGAAGTGTGATTGAAAAGCAGTGACTGGTTCACTGCACTATTGTTCAAAGATTAAGGCAAACAGAACAAAGAAGCGGCAAGGTCATCCAGTCCATCAGAGAAGACACACTTTCCACAGTGTTTCTGAGTGTTTTGTCCGATCTCATTTTAAAAGTCTCATGCTGTGGGAGCTATACCAGCTCTTTTGGAAGTTTGTACTAGTCTAATAATAGATCTTCCTCTCAGGAAAAGTTCCTTGGTATTCGCCCTGTTATTCTTTGCATGGTATTACTATGTTGCTACATTCACCTCTTAGATAATTCCAATAATCTTGCCTTCAAATTTGGGCTTTTCATATACCTATGCACAAGCTTCACTTCATCATGTTATAGATAATACTACAAACCTTTGCTGCTTAGAAGACTGCAAAGGCAAAGCAATCTTGATGCAAAGCTCAAGATGTGAATTCAAGCTCACGTGAATACAATGGATACACGGATTTCTGTTCTGGAAAAGTTTCAAAGGCTTCTTCCCATCCATGAAGCTGCACATGAACATTAGTTGGAGGAGTAAAGGCAGTCTCTCAGGTGCCTCCAGCTACAGAAACCTCATATGAATTTACCTGACCATGCTAGTTCCCTGCACTCAGGTTGTTTTTTTCTTAACTTGGCCTCACACTTTCTTGAAGTCCTTTCAGTTTGCCAGTACTGTTTTGACATAACAAGTGTCCGGCACTGAATATTTTCTCATAGATATGGTTATGGAAAACAGAAGCCTCTGTTCCCATGAGCATCACTAATGTTTCTGTAGCACCTAGAGGCTCTGATGCCTCTGTGCAATGTGTTGTGAATGAAAAACATGGTCCCTGTCTCATAATTAAATGATTCATTTGTACAGGGGAGCCTAAGACAGCGTATCATGCTCATTTTCATTAACCTGTTGATTCTTCAATCTGACTGCATTTTCTCATCAGGCATCAATTATCTCAATATTTTAAATTGAAAAACACCCAAGATTTGATTAATTTTTCAATACTAATTTGAAGGAAACAGGGAGTCATAACACTTGCTATCTCAAAACAAACAAAATGTTCCTTGAGTGGTGAAAGTTTTTGTTAAAACTACACCTACAGTTAAAATCAGAGGCAGTATTTCTGGTGAGGGAAAAAAGCTGTTTTTCATTAATAAAATCAAATTAGCTTTAAGTGGAAACAAGGGAAAGCAAGCCTGAGGAAGGCAGACTGAGAGGGCTTCAAAGTATCAAAATACAATTAAAAAGAAATAGAAATATAAGTGGAGAAATGAAAACATATAATTTTTAATTTGAGGCTTGTGCTAGTGTGAATGTATTTAATACAATTCTTACCACCACAAAAGTTCTAACTTACAAAAAAATCGCCAGCAGTAGGGAAAATAATCATAGGAGGAAGTATAGGGTAGGTTTAGAAATTCACACACCCACATGTTCTTCCTCTGTCCCTCCACCTCAATTGTGTCTGTTGTTTTTCTTACAGAACTTAATTTATTTTGCTTTCTTGATCTGTATCTGGTCATAATCTTGGCTGCGGTAAATGTCATATTTTGGCTTCTCGCCCCCTATGTTGAGAGTGGATGTGTCCCACTCAGAAGCTCACTAGGATGAAGTTGATAAGTGCTTTACTCATTCTAAATTCATTGACTCTTCTGATGTGTAGATTTTTTATCCCACAAACCACCGTATCTTGCTTTCCATTTCCACCACAGGACCTTTTTCTGCTCTTCCTTATTCTCATATCTCTGAACAGGCTTTCATGCAGTCAAAGCGGCTACATCTTCCTTGTATACTGCTTTTATTGACAATTGAGCCTGGTGCCACTCTTCCCATGACATGGGAAGAGATAAGGCTCTTGATGCCAATCAGTTACTCTATGTAGGAGATACAACATTCCTCTGACAAATATTTGACTAACCTTTCTCCCAGCCATATATATCTCAGTGNCAGGAAGAAAGAAAAGAAAACCAAATTACGAGCTAAAATTTCAGCTGGTATGGATTAACAAAGCTTCACTGAAATCAAGAGCTATATCATTTTACTTTGGTTAAGAATTAGGTCACAGAAGTTTATATTCCCAGAACCTCTCCTGGTATAAATTTTAGTATTGAGAATTGTTTCAATTAGGCAATGATTTGGCATCAAGTTCAGCCACTTAACGGGTTCAATATAGAAAAAGTTATATGTAAAAGGCCAGACAAAGTCAATGCACACCAATGTTTCCAGTGGATTTAGTGAAACTCTTTCATCTTTGGGGAAGACCTGAGTTTTAAATAGACCAGCTCTTTACTGACTTCATATAAATATCTTAATCTCAGCTTGATTGGCAATCTTTCGTAAAGGGATCGCTCTTGGAGGATGAAAGCAAAGGAAAAATTTCTTCAGAAACCAAAAGAGGTGGGCAGGAAGCCAGCTGGTGGGAAAGTCTGAAAAGATAAATTAAATGGATGTTGCTCCAATGGGGACCACTGAACAGCCCATAGCATCTAGTGTCTAGAGTGATGTACCAATTGGGGATAGTGTTATTCAGTATAAAACCAAATAAAACTCTGACTGGGATGATCTTTGGCACATTCCCAGACTATTAACGTTGGGATAGGAAGCAAGACTTGAGATTTAGGCAATTAGGTAACCATGTCTGCACAATGTGTGCAGAGCTTGCTACCAGGGACTGGCCAGAAAGGACCAAACACATATGGATGTGCCTCAGAAACCAGCTGCCCTCATCACACTTTGGTTGTGACATGTTCTGATGTCTGGGATGTGTTGACAATGCAGATCCAAAATGAGAGGCACTATCCAAAACTTCAGAGAAGGAACTGACTGATGGGGAGATGACAATGGCCTGTGCACAAAGGGGAACTGCTGGGCTGTAGAGAGTATTTTTGGAGTTCCTCAAGGATTGGTCTCAGGACTGATGTGGCAATAATTTAATTAATAGCATTACCACGAAAAAAAGCCTGCTGTAAATGGAA
Organism: Balaeniceps rex; assembly: GCA_013401315.1. Lineage (NCBI taxonomy): Eukaryota > Metazoa > Chordata > Aves > Pelecaniformes > Balaenicipitidae > Balaeniceps > Balaeniceps rex. The sequence continues at coordinate 226,318 of VYZW01053825.1, read as the reverse complement.
TTTGCTAATGAGAAGTTTAAAATATCCGGCATTATCAACGCGGAGAAGGATGAAGAAATCATACAGAAAGCACCAGGTAATGTCAGCAATGGGAGTAAAAGAAAGAGAATGACTTTCAACAGGGAGAACAAGTTTGGCACTTCCCTTACAAGTCAATGCGAAAAGGGTATGTGGATCGATGGTGTGAGTATATTAATGCAAATCTGCAATAATATGGATCCTGCTAAATTTTGCTCACCAGTCCGAATGACCTGATCAGGTAGGTTGGCCTCAGCACCAGCACCTCAGTTAAGGGCTGACATGACTTGCAAAGTCACCAATATGAAAAAAAAATTGGGGATAACGGTGCCCTACATGTATCTGAACATTTCTGAACCAACTTTCTCAATCTTATATGGAGAAATGCTCTCAGTGACATAAACCATAAATCACTACCATGTAGAGATTGCAATGCAACTGAACAAGGACTGGGGCTCACCCCTCTTGTGCTGATGACTTTTTGGCCTTAATCACTTTGTGTAATATTTCCTTCCTTTTTCAGTATTGCCTCAGTGAAAAGCAGGCAATAGGCACAGCGCAGGGTCTGGAGGGACCCGGGGGACACTGCAGTGGGTGGCCTCCACTCTTCAGACAGTCTGGGACAGGCTGGCGGGTACAGGAGAAGGAACAAGTCACCTGGGACAGACAGACAAACCTCCCTGACCTACACTATCTGATGGCCCCAGCAAGTAGTACAGCACAGCCGGTGAGTCAGAAAGGAGAAAAAAATGCTCCAGAAGCAGGGATGCGAATCAGACTTTCTGCCTCTGAGGGTGGCTCCGAAAGCCATTGCTAGGGCTGCCAAGAGGCTGAATCCCAGAAACACCACCCAGGTGTCCATTGCTAATCCCCACTGTCTGAGCTTTCATACCCATTGGCAGTCTCATAGGGGTCAAAAATTTGGCCAAGAAGCAGGCAAATCCCAGGGCACCCACTTGACAGACTTATCTTGAGAGCCTGACACACATATGCTGCAGGGATGGGCATCTTGGAAATGCTTGCTGATACCACCCAACACATTCATTTGGGATGCAAGAGACACACACTCAGATGAATGCACTATCTGGGAGAAATGCAGCTCTGCCAGGTGTACAGGAGCCTCCATCCTGGGACAGAGACACAAAGCCACACCTGCAGTCTCCCATCGGGCAGAGTAAATTGCAGTTTTGGATCATAGCCCTTGGGCATTATTACAAGCTATCAGATCCAACCCTGGAGTGTTTCCCCTTAGGGCTATAAAACACAGAAGGGTTGGCTTTTATTCTACAGATTGTTTTGTGGCACCAGCATTCGTGCTTTTTTTAAGCAAATAATTTAAAATGTGAGTTTTTGGGGTAATTCACACCAGGCTTTTCAGAGACTTTGTGCCGATACATCTTAAGTGAGAAACTGTAGGCACCAAGATCTACAGGCTGAATTTTGCAGAAGCAAAGGAAAAAAACAATCAAGACTATCATTTAAACTCCAGGGAAATTAATCCAAGGTCCATAGATTTCCCACTCTCCGCTGCTTCTTGCAAACACAACAAATACGCTGAGCAGTTGACATTTCACTACTTGAATAAGTGAAATTGCCCCTTATAAGCCTAAAGCTTCTACTAAGAGAGAGCAAAAGTGAAAAAAAGAACATTTAAAACTACTGCTAGACACAAATGCTAAGATTCATTTGGCTCAGGATTTTCAGTCAATCCACTAAATCAAGAGACACACTTGCAAGTTCCATTTAGCCATACAGCCCCAACCTTAAGATATTCAGACATAAAAGTTTGGTTCAGGACATTCCCAGTAAAGACGTTATCAAAACTAAAAATGTCTTACACTGCTGGTAAATTTATTACTCAGAGAGACTACTTGTCTGGTTTCTTGTCAGCCTACAGAGGTTTTTTGTTGGGTTTTTTTTGACAGCGTAGTAACATTTTCTTTCTTCAATGCTTCATTAGCTCATCTTACTCATGTAATTTTCCCCATTTTATTTCATGTAAATCAAATTACTCATCAGCTCTGTAATGCCATCAGTGTACAAAGAGCCTTCTATAAAAAAAAATCACATAGTAAAAAACCCAAAACTGATGCTTGTGCAGGTAGTATAAATTGTTGGAGAACTATTCATAAGAGATATATAAAGTTAAATGCTCTTATGAGGATAAAAGGACTTGGGGGGAATTTTAACAGGATTAGATTCTCTAGTATGTGGCTGAGGTAAGGTGGTCAGGAAATATTTTCCAAACCAGGGGATTTTTGCCTTACTATATCTTTTTTTTCTTTCTTTCTGTCTGTTGGCAAGTGTGGCTAATAGTACTCATGCTCCAGTGCCTTAGTTCATCTGCTAAGTATTCCCCTCTTGAAAGGATGTGCCATAAGCAGAATATTAAGTTTATTCACCATAATAGGCAGGTGAACTGCAAGCAGTTTACAACTTTTCATGCAAGTATTTTCTCATTCCCTGCAAGATCAAAAGTGACAGCAAAAGCAAGCAGCAGGGTCACCGGTGCAGACTTGAATTTGACTGCGTGAGAGAGGTTTCAGTGAGGGGTTTCCACGCACTCACAGCCATCGACAATGAACGTGCACAGGTCAGGTGAAAAGAGGGGTGATAGCCCAGAAGCAGGGTGCTAGGACAGGACTTGGGCTGTCAGAGATCCCTCTCATCGCCTGGGTATCTCCCCTCTTCACCCAACCGAGGACAAGCTCCTCCTTGCACGTGTAGGGTGCAGGGCAGAGAGGTGGAAAGCAGAGGGAGGGGCTTGTGAGGATCAGTGCATTAAACACCCTTGTAAATCACAGTTACAGGGTCTGAAAAAAGCAGCTCAGCTAGAAAAAACACTTTTTCAGTTATTAATCCTGTTATACATCGGGTGATGAATATTCAGATGCATAGGTATATGTACACATGCACACAATTCATTATTTTTCAATGTCTCATTTTACCACTGCTTTTTATCCTAACATTAAGGTCCAGTCAAATACTAAACACAAACCACTGCAACAGACAACATTAAAGCAGTAAGAAAGCAAATGGCTGAATGCTGAGCGAGCAGACAAGAGAAAACAGTGTAAATCGTACCTAGCAAACCTTCAGGGGTCTTTCCCAAGCGTGATCAATAACAGATTAGTCTTCTGAGAAGAAGGAATTTCTAGGACAGACAGGCAGCATCAGCTGAGATTTGTCTCTCATAGACACAGTGTACTGGAAAAGGTTTCCAATATCACTATATTACCAGCAAAACTGGTGACTTGTAGGATTGTCTCATATATTCTGAAAGTGATGGGGGGGGGTGTCTTACAGTGTGCAAGCTAACCCAGGGAGCAAGCACTGAAGTGGTATCAGTATGATGAGACACAGAAGGAATATCTGTGAGAAATTTAAAAGAAAAAAAATACAGAAAAAACAGCTGATCAAAATCTCAGGGAGAAACTTGGTCCCAATTTCATTATAAAGAAGCTTTCACCTGCAACTAATGCCCTCGCTTGCAAAAGCCTTTTGGTTTTAACAGAGAAAGCTGGACTTTGAAAAGATCACTGCTCATGGCAGGGAGAGCACTAATTAGCCAGCAGGGACCCTGGGGAGTAGATCTGTGTATAGTTGTGAAGCTCAACATTTCTTGATAAATTTTCCGTCAGTCTGAAGTGAGGTAGGATGCGTAGCCAGAAGCAGTCTTTTCTCACAGTATCACCGCTTTCAGCCCTGTCAGAATCTGGGAAGTATAGCGGTTTGTGAGAGTTAAAAATGATCTTCCAGTTTTTCACCACAGAGTTCAGTTTTCCCTTTCATTCTGGATTGCACTTCTAACATTTTAGCCAGTAATGAAGCCAGCTGCGGACAGCATACTAGCTGGGGCTAGTGAGCCTTCAGCATGGTTCATTCTCCAGCCTCCACTCCCAAGGACTTCACTGAGCCAATTCAAGGAAAAAAAATGATGGGGAGATTTCAACATCTTCTACCCTGGTTCTTACCTGTGATTTGTCCTTGAAATGCACACACTAGCATAACAGTAATCCAGAGCCAAGCACCTGACGCATCCCTAATTAGCATTGTTCTTGCAGTTTTACTTTGGATTTTTCCCCTGTGAAATCCTTCTTTTTGAGTCAGAACACTCGTTGCATCTTAAATCTGTTTCTACTGCATTTGTTCAAGATTATTTGTTCCTACCTGATCACATCTAAACACCCTTGTAATGGATGGTAGTAGCTATTCTTTCAGTCCAGAGGAAATCATCAGATAACCAGGAATTTACTGCAAAATGCTGCCCTCCATTCCTCTCACTTATTCTTTTACATGATTGCAGCTGACTGGGGTGGAAATTTGCAGAAGGTAAATGCTGAGCAAAGCTGTCTCCTTGCACTAACCTCATTTTCACGAGAGAAATCTTTCTGAACTTTTAGCAGACCTACTTTATGATTTGATGATGTCCTTTCAGCTCTTCTTACCCAAACAGGTCAAAACCTCCTCTGTAAGAACCTGATCCTGCATTGATATCGGCTCCTGGGAATCGTAGCCACCCCAGAAGCCCCATTTTTAGTGGGAATGGGACATAATGGAGCTGTTGTTTCCAACAGCTTGGTGAAATACAAGTACCTTACAAGCAGGAAGCAAGGATTACCCCCGTGAAAAAGGTTTTTTGGAGTTCTGGCAGCTCCAGGGCCTTCACACAGAGAGCCCTGGAGAAAGCACTACAGGACAGATAGGTTCAGCTAGTCTTGCTAGCTTGGTGTCAGCATCACCACCAGGCTGGGAAGAAAGTGAGGAGACAGGAAGGGATGAAGACATGGCCAGTTTGCTGAAGAGAGGCCTGGCTGTAAAAAGGTCAGGAGCTGCCCGTACTGATATGCCATTGCCAGGCCCTGCTGCACTCTTGGCACAGAGGAAAAAAGTCCATTTATACCTACCCACCCCCAATTACAGAAGGTTTTTTTCCCCAGACAACACGTATCTGTCCACAAGTAGGGGGGATGGAGACCATGAGGGCTCTCGTTGAGCAATGGAGTTCATATTAGGGCTGAGGGAGCCTCATTTGGGCCTCGCTGGTGAGTGATGCTCGAAATCTGGTTTAGAGGTAGGACAGCGAGAACTTGCAGAGCAGGCTGCCTTCCTGCATCACATACCTTCGTGCTTGGTCTGTAATCCTGGGAAAGTTGGGGTCGGGAAAGTTGGGGTCCTACAGGTTTCTGTGGAGTAGATAGAAGAAACTGAAGGAAAACAAGCCCATTTCCTCTACGATTTAACTTCCTACACCTCTTGACAAAATAAGAGGAATCGTCACGTGGAAATGGACTGAAACCTGCAGAGACACACTGTAGCACAAGATGTAGGGCAGGGAATTTTTTGCGTTTTGCGTGCATGCTCCACTGAAGGGGGACAGTATTTTCACAGTATCTTACAGCGTCTCAATTAGAGTTTCACTCTTGCCTTCCACTTGTGTGTCTTTCCACCCCCCCTTGACATCACCTCCAGCTGTGTCTGCTGCACTTCCCTTGCCACAGTGCTCTGCACCGGTTGCACAGATAACAGCCAGACAAAGTTAGCCAGAGGGCCAAAGGCAGCAACTCTTTCTGAATACAGATGACACGGCTGGTTGCAAGGTGCAGTTTACACAGGCAATCCTCCTGTGTCAGGAAAAGCTGGCTGTTGCACTGGCTTCAGGAAGCTCAGGAGGCTGTATGAGGACTCCGACACTTGTCCCAAGACAGTATTAATTTGGCTTTGTGCAAGAGTGGCTAAGGAAGCTCTTGGAAAATAGGTAGTGCAGGGTTATTACCCAATCCCTTCTTGTCAGAGGAGAGCCGTCTGCTTCCTTCTGCCCCTCCATATTCTTGTGGGTTGCATAGCTATGAGCAGGGATAAGACCTGAGAGAACATAGTAAGCCAAATTCTCAGCTGTGCTTTTGCAACTGCTGTGGGGCAACCTTTGTTGAGATTTCCCAGTGGCAGGAGGACATCCAGTATTGCACCATCCCAAATAATCCCTAGCTCCAGGAATGCACTGGAAAAGTGCCTTGAACAAGCCCATACCCTGCTGCTGCAACAGCTCCATGAGGGTCACTGAACTGAGGTTGCTCTGATTTCTTGCAGTGAGGCAAATTATCCATCTGGTGCAGGGATCTGGAAAACATGGGTGTGTGAGCTTCACTAAACTATTCAGCCTTCACGAATATTAGCCAAAGTATCAGGTATCTGAATCCTGAATTCCTATAGGTATTATAAAGAATATTTCAAACTCCCTTTGAACTCACTACAGGAGTAAGTTTTGAAGAGGAAGATGCTGAGATTCGCTTCCCTTTTTGTTGGAGGTCTGCAGATTGTGACCGTGGAGGACAGGAAATCTCCCATCTCCCTCAAAGAGGTGGGAAACCAGAGGTGCTCTTCCTCCCAACCTCTCTTACCTCCCTGCCCTGCCATCAATCAGTGTTGCACCTTCAGCAGAGATATGCCCTCAGGTTTGCCCTCACTGGCAACTGCTTCATACTTACCCTCCCAAGACAGTTTCTCCAGCAGGCTCTCCATAATAACTCAATGAGACATATTAGTGAGGTTCAGGAGAGAGGACACACTCTTTTCTCTGCTCAACTCCAGTGGCCTCTGGAGCAGCCTAGGCAGAAACTGCTCCCCTAAGGCAAAGGAGACACAACTCCCCCAGCCCACAGACAAGAAAAGTATTGGATTCCCATAACACCCCAAATATATGTCAGATACAAGCTATTTCATGCCTCTTATATCTTCTTATATAAAGTCTAAAGTAATAACAGAACAGTAATTGCATTATTCCACAAGATCATGTAGCCTTCAAAGCACTGGCAAGAGGTGTAAGCATTTCTCTATGCAAGTTCAGTGCAGCTGTAAACAAAATTAAATGCACCTGGAACTGGAAACATGACAGGCAGCTACAGGACCTACATCTCTGGCTGTTTGCTTCAGCAGGCAGTACAATCAGAAAGGCTGTAACACGTGATTCAGATTCTCTGTAATACAGGCATCAAAGGAGAGCTTTGACACCAGAGTTACAGGTCATTTTCCCCTGACTCTCTGTCTCCTGTGCCCGTGGTGTGAATCTACAGCCATTCTAAAACCAGTGATCTTCGGGCTTCATGAAGACTTGATGATTAAATTGTCATCTGTGACACAGAAATTAAAAATAGATAAGAATTATTAGATCAGCCTGTACATTCCCTTTCTACAGCAGGAGCCTTCCCTACCATGCATCGTACGGTGGTCTTCTCAGCTGATTTTTAAAGGACAAATAAAACATGGATCTATTGATTTGTAGATGGCTGTGGCATTTTCACTGCATTTGTCTCCTTCGTGCCAAGTCCAATCCTCCCTTCACTTACCCCTACTTAATATGTGGGTAAGATACCCCCGTTTAATACCTTCATCTTTAGCACGGGCCCCTCTGATAACTTAAAAGGCTGATGAAGTGGCTGCAGACAGAAATAACTTCAGTCCACAACACTCAACTCTGATATGAATTTTAATTATTCACGTAATTCAGTTTCCTTGACTCAGATAACACATTTTTGGCATCACAAGTTTCAGAACAGCATGATGCTTGCTAGGCTCAGGCTCTCCTTTGCCAGGCGGAGATGGCCTGTCAAGTCTATAACCTCTGCCGAAGTGACCGCCGAGTCACAAGGTCATTAGTAAGTGTTTGCCAGCACACCACACAGTGAGTCATATTTAATAGCCCATCTGCTGTCACACTTCATAAAATATTTTCCTATTATTTCTCCTTCCTGTTCTATTCCTAAGGAGCAAAGCAATCCTCAGAGGATCTGTAACTGCCAGAACCCATTTTTGCAAATAAAAGAGCAGAAACATAGTTGTTGCCTTTCCCACTACCCCCAAATGTCTGATACCTCTTATCATTCTTGCTGACATTTTAACAATGCTGGCTGCTGTTAGGGATCAGCATTAGGATTCCTAGTCACAAGCTAGGGCCTTATTTTACTAGGCGCTGTAAAGACATAGCACGAAAGCTGCACCCCAAATGGCTGCAAACTAAATACATTTACAGGGCAATTCCCTTCTCACTTGGCACAGATTCCCCTTTGGGACCAGCGTCCCAATTCTTGCCACTGACTTTAACTGGCCTTTATGGGTACCTGCATTTTCTGAATACCTAATTCCTCATTCTTTTCCTTTATTTGCATACTCAAAACTAAGTTACTAAGACATTTCAGTAGCTGGGTTATTTTATGGCTGTCTCTGTCTCTACCTTCTTTTTTTTTAATGAAATAAACTGTCCTGCATTTCTAAAGCTATATAAGCAGCAACATCCTTTAAAGAAATTCTGCCTTCAACCTGCCGTTTTATGCTATGCAAGTCCCATTAGTCATCCTGAAATTTAGTAGCTCCATTTTGTTGTCTGTTGGGTTTTTTTTCCTAGAGGATCTGATGGGGGCAGGCAGAAGAGGTTATTATGAATGAACCGATCACTTTCTGAACTCATTAAAGATGCCAGCAATTATTAATAATTAATGGCAATAGGGGTACCTTCCTCTCCTGCCCAAGAAGCCAAGAATGCTCTTTAATAGTTGTACAGCAATCCTTTGAAAATAGACAATGAATCTGCTCCTTGGGGGTAACAGTAAATGATCTGGATTGATGCTTTCCATTCCTCTTCCACTGCGGTTTGCACTTAACAAGAACTTGAAAGAGAAAGGATTTGCTTTCTAGTCAGTTAATATTATGCTTACTTCACCTCTGTAAATGCCTTGAAGTCTAAGCGGCAGATGTCACACAAAACATCGTCTCTGGAAACCTTTTTGCTCACTTCAGTTCCATGATGAAGCTGCATTGCAAATGCCAACAGTTTTCCACTGAAGAAGTCTTCGGAGACATCAGCTCCTGAAACATCACAGCATCTCCTCGCAGCAAACGAGACAGCCTTCCCCTGCCACGGAGGAGAAAGGTGAAGCAGAAGAAGATGACTTGCAGAAGACTGCAGGAGTCTCAAAGCCAGAGTATGAGAAGAAAATGAGGGTGACCAGATTCGTGACATGGGTGGCTTGGATATCCTCCCGATGGTCAGGCAACATCTTGTGGCAATGGTCACATACTCCACACCTCCTCCTTCCACTCTGGACCAAGTCAGTTCCTCACGGCACGCTGCTGGAAGAAACGCATTCAATTTTTATTCACCAGTGGGTGATACAGCCACAGCAAAGGAGGAATCTGAAGTGCAGGATGAAGCAATCTCATTTTGAACACATGAGACTCAGAAGGTCTGTTTATGCTTTCATTGCAATGAATATTGCTTGTTTCGATCTTATACAACTTAGTTGTTTACCCACAGGCAAAGGGCTGAAGTTTTCTGGTCATGAAAATAAAAGTAAAACAACTGAGAGAAGAAAACAAAAGGAAAAATTAGCTAATGATTAGCGTATTTTTACAAGAAGTCAGAGTTTTGTGTGAGGATTAGTTGGTCTTTATGTCAGATGGAGAATTTAGATTGCAGGTTAATAACACTAGTGAAATTTAACAGATTTTTAATTTAATACAGATAGAGGCTGTTCATCCTTCCAGTTCCAGTTCCAGTTCCAGTAACAGAGGATGCGCTTATGCAAAAATTTAAGGATATGGACCAGAATGCAGAATGCATTTTACACCTTTAAAAAATTAACACATAAATTAGAGTTGTCTTTCCTTATTCCTGTGCACAACAAATGCAAAACCAGGACATTACAGCCATACAGAGGAGGGGGAAAAAAAAAAAAAAAAAACACCACCCAAAAAAACTATTTAAAGACAAAATAATATTTGGTGTATTTGTTTGGCAGAAAAAGTTATGGTTTCACCTGTAAATAAAGAGGAAGAATAAGGTGATTTGCTTTAAACTTAAAAGAAGACGACTTGTTCTTTCAATATTTCCAACTAAAATACAGATTCATTTCTGGTGACTGATGAAAAACGGGGCACTTGGGCACTTTTGGTTTTTCCTGTTTATTTTATTTTCAGGAGGTAGACTAGTGCAATTGCCTGTATGTGTCCATCAAAAGATGCATTGCCAATCCTAACAGCAATTTTACCCTATTGCATAAACTGGCAAAGAGGAAGGAAATGTTCATCTAGAGAAGTAACAGCAATAAAAATGGAGATTCTGCCTTGGGTTCACAACATCAAGAAATAAATACAGCTTGTTCTAAAAAGATGGGGTGAAGGCTGTTGTGATCCTCCATACCAAGGCAAATTATGCTTGGAAGTTGGACCGATGCTCAGTTTCACAGGAGCAGAAGAGACCCATGATTGTTCTAAGGGACAAACAAGAGGGAGAAGCACTCGGCAATGTGTGGTGTCCATGCTCAGGACTGAGGGGAGCGGATGAGGGAAAGGTCTTAAGTTACTACTTTGTAAGTGCCCCTGAAGTCCAGGAGAAGGTTGAAATTAGCAGCAAACCCACCCAATCCCCACATTGTGACAACTTATACAAAGCAGAGGATATGAGCCCTGTGGCAGCTCTTTGGGAAACGGTTTTCCCAAACCACTTCTACTTTTGAGATTTCTCCCGTTTCACATCAGGACAAATCTGTGACCTCTAGAAGATTTTCACAGACCTCTGAGAGCCACCCATCTCAGAATGGTCAATAATCTGGTGGGCAGGGACTCCATGCTGGACAAAGATATCCAAAGTTCACGTCCCTTGTTGATCTTGATCAGGGGCTGGATCTCAAGTTTTCCATGTGCCAAGCAAGTCCCATAAATTCCAACCTGTCTTGTCCTGGGCAAGGCAAGATTAGTTAGATAAAGGATACAACCTCAAATCTAGACTTTCTGTGAAAAGCACAGAAGATGGAAACCTGGGGGAGTTAGTAGGAAAATTAGTGCAGCTAGGAGAGATTTTATTCTGGGGAGACTTTCTTTTACGGATTGATGAAACAAATTGCATTTGTACAGCCCACATGAGCTTCAGGGGGAAAAAACAGTTATGTGTGAACAAAAAAAGCATCAAACAGACTGGGGAAAAATAAAGACAACTACTTCTGTAGTAGGCAGCCTCAGGAAAATGGAAAGAAAGGAAAAGAATATGAGCTATACACTGGAAAACTCCAGAGAGTAAAGGAAAATAGCATGAAAAGAAACAAAAAGAGAAAGAATATGAAGCTTTAAAATTAATGGAAAAAGTAAAATTATCAACAAGGTCTCTACATGCAAACAGGCAGAGGTTGTGACTTAGGGGAAGTTCAGAGGGTTTCATCTGTAAACAAATGTAAGAGATTTCAGAAAGCAAATAAGGAACTAATAGTAGCAGCAGGAGATACACAGAGAAGAGTGTTTCAACATCACGGGCATAACCAAATCAGAGCAAGGAAGTGAAAGTCCGAGAGGATGGGTGATCAGGGAGGGGAGTGATGTAGCAGCTAATGACACACAAGCTTTGAGATTTTAGCCTGGCAAAACTGAGATATTGGGTCTTGCAGAAACTTTTGAGTTCATCTGTATGTCAGACCTTCACCACAGTGAGCATCACCTTTATTATTACCAAAAACCTGCCCCAAGGCTCCCATGGAGTGTGTCCACACGCCCCATGGAAAATTGCTATCAACTTACAGGAACAAGTTACCACTGAAAACAGAGTTGGAAGTAGTCTTATGAGGTCTCCTACTTCATTGTCCTGCTCAAGACAAAGTTATCTGCGCCCTGTTCATTCCTGACATGTTTGTCTGCTCCGTACAAGTTCCCTTACATATTTACATCCAAGTTAAATCATTGCAGTAGTGAGACTGCATCAATTTTTAATAAATAAATCTGTTCAAAACCTGCATCTAGCTCTGCCCAGAAAGTTGTCTTCTCTACAGGCTGAGTGACAAGCCAGGTTCCCCACTGGGCTGCAGGGGGCTGACCCTGTTTCTTTGTGGATGGGAATGAAGCTGTACATACTGAACTGAACTTAACTGTGTTAAGTACAGTTTTGTTCCTTGCAGCATGCATTTAATTCACTCACACATACACCCCCAGCATGCAAAGAACCATCTGAAGTTCTCTGTGCTGTAAAAAAAAGTTTTTTTCAAAAAAAAAAGTAAATATTGGCTTAAAAGTGCTCCAATTTAGTCTGAATGTGAGAGTCGATGGTGCCACATTGCTCAGCGCTGGAGAACAACCAGCAGGTACACACCACAGCCTTGGGCATCGTGCAGCTTCTCCTCCAGCCTCCACCAGATGCACTGTTCACACCTCACCTGCTTTGTCTCACTGGCACCTTTAAGCCTCTCCAAATCCTCTGCTACACACTTGTGGTGACTGTGGGACAAATTTCCATGGGATGCCACGGCTGGAGAGAGTCTGGACAGTGTCAGTATGGAGTCAGGCAAGGCTCTGTGGCATGAGTCAGCCCTAGCTGGTGTGGCTACCCCAATTCACCTCACTTTTTCTAATACTGTCCCACAGCAGCAGCTATTCAACTGACTCAGCGCTAGGTCTTGTGTAACCAGCCACAGCACAAAAAGTTCATGCTGAGCAACACCATGCTGCCAGTTGCCAAATGTTTATTGTACAAGCCTGGGCTAACCATAACAGGAACCCAGCTTGGCCAAAGCCAAAAGAAAAAGATGCTTGGCTTGGGATGGAAGCCAAGTCAATTATTTTGTAAACAAGCTTAATGCTCTTCCTAAAAATGGAGGTCAGATCCTCATTCGGTGTAAACAGGTGTGGCTTAAACTGATCTCAAAGAGCAGGTCAGGAGAAGCAGCCAAGCACTGAAAGTCACTTTACAACAGCTGTCCCGGCTGTTTAGTGCCGTTCAGAAGGCCAAGCACAACCTCCCCAGGCTCTTTGCCTCTACTGACTGCAGGACCAGCCCTGTACCAGGACACCTGCATTTCCACTCCTGACACTGACTGTAACAATAAGCTACCAATGGCAGTATATTAGCAGCAGAATAGCAAAAACCCTCAAAAAGGCTCAAGACTTCTGCCATGGGAGGAATGCACCAAAAGATGATCAATACCTCTCTGTGTAGCTTGTTGCTTTACCCACAGCAGTAGAAAATCAGTGTAGGAAGGTCATCTACGTCAGATGAGATGACCCCCCTCAAGCTGCTCCTGAAGGCCACCAGGGAGGTGGCAGAAGCTGGAAAGAACCTCAGATGCCTGGTGGGGTGACAGGCAGGGGAAGGAGGCAGTGGAAGAAGAGCCAAGCTGTTGTTCTGATGTGAGTCACTCATTTTCCACTTGAGTTTGTAACTGTTCTTACAGAAAAAAAAAGAGCAAGACTGCTTTGGGGCCTTATTTTAAATTTTTCTGACACAAACAGAGCTTCTCTTCATCTTTTCTGTTTCTTCACTAAGGCGTTCATGTCTTCCTAAGGCATTTCATGTCTTAGGATGCAGAAGCTGGTATTCCTTTCCTGTTTTTACCCCATCTGATAGCTACAGATGATGTGGTAACGTTTGTTCACATTTATGCAAAACATAATGACCCAAAACACAATGATTTTTATTCCTATTATGCCACAAATCTGGAATTTGGGATGAACCACACTCTGGATGGAAGACATTATCTCAAAGACTTGCCTTTCTAACTCACATTTAGGGAATTTGAGTACATTTACTAGCATTCAACTAGTTTGTTTTAAGCCCTCTTTTTTTTTTTTTTTTGCTTTAATAATATCAATGTGATAGGAAGTTATGCATTATGTTAAGAAAAATAAACAAACACTCTAGTAATCTGCTTTAACTGTGGTCTTTTACATCTCTTTAGACTTTTATTTAGTTATCAAGAGAAATGTACTGGAGCCCATTTTTTGCTTTCTCTGTACAATCTAATATTTTATACACCTTTATTGCATCCATTCATCTTCATCTGCTTTTTAAGCCAAGCAACACTGCTCTGCTGACTCTCTCCTCTCCTACAGGTCTTGCCTGGCTTTCAGACTTTCCCATTTCCCTTTATGGAGCAGTTCTGTTTCTGCAATACTTGAGAGAGTCCCTGGCAAACGCCTGTTACTTTTATTAAATTCTCACCCTCCTGACTAAAGATTTATATGGCTTTTTACCTCATCCATACAACACAGCCCTTTATATGTGTTTTTCTCAGACACATGGAGAACGCCTGTGTTTATTTCTGTAAATGGGGATCTGAACCTCTATCAAAAGGAAAAATAGCAAAGAATCACCCCCCTACGCGCACACGCACACACACACACACAGTGGATTAATTTCAGCAAGAGCAGAGGGAAAACCTGGCAGATGGAGTTTTCCTCCCTCTGAGGCATTTTGGCTAATTTACATCCTCGTTTCAGAGCTAAAGGCTCGCACTGAAAGGCAGCCATGTGTTCTTTTTAAAAGGTACATTTGATTAAAGGCTGGACTTCTGGGGCACGATCCTGCTGCCTCTGTACAATCAGCCCTACCAAGGATAATGAGATTACTCGCAGGAGTAAAGCACTGCAGAACTGAACCCTGGAGTCTCACCAATTAATAGGAGAATTTTCTCCTCTTTTCCTCTCCGCCCCTTTCTTTATTGCTCTTAAAATGCCAGGGGAGCTTCAGAGTTATAGCAATTATTGTTATGGAGAACAGGGCATAAAATGAACTGTTATTGCCTTTAAAAGAGCTGGAATCTCTTTACCTTTCAAGAGTAGGGCATAAAAATCTGTATGCAAATGAATAAATATAAATGCAAATATAATCTATGCCAGGAAAAGCTGTTTTTCCCTGAGCTAAGGAAGCATAACGATAATCAGGCTCCCAACTGTAGACGGTGCTCACTGTTTTGTAAGGGCTGTGGAAAAATGAGACGAGAGTTTAATCCACTTTCTCCTCTGGTTGGAGGAAACAGGTGTGGCTCCATTTGTAGCTAGCTTATTATTTTTCATGAATATATTACAGGCACTCTACATATTTCAAGTGGTAGCAAATTTTGCTCTTCCTGCTCAGGAATACTTGCTGGCTACAGAACAACACGGACTAAGAGGTTTAACTGTGCTGCTTTGCTCAACTTTGATGGTTTATGTGGATTTGAAGAGGCAGTAAAACATCCTTTGGCAAACAAAGGCTTCCAAGAGGTTGGAAGATGAGTGCATCCTTTGTTTGCCAATGGACAAACAAGAGGGGAATTAAAAGGCAGAGTTTCTTGTCAAAGGCCTCACCTTGCAACAGATATCCCATGTGGGAGGCTTCCAGGAGACGCCTGTCCCCAGTCCACGTGGGGCAACTGGAGTTCATACGGCTGAGACCTTGTTAGCAGTGGAGCTCCCTGAAGAAACATCTGCATCAATTCATAATTCAGCACTGAGACAAATGATGAACGAACAATGAAAGCATTGAGTATGTAGCTGGGCTGAGGCACACGGGCAAAATCACAGGTACTTGATTTGAGTGAGTGCTGGACTGACAAGAGCCATGTTAGTCCAGCACAACTGGAGAAAAAGTGTTGGTGTGAGCACTACATTTTTGCATGCTCTCGGTTCCCGTGGCCCAGAGTAACTGTGCTGAAACAAAACCACTCAATACCACTAATCACTGTGACTTCAACACTGGGAGAAAAAAAAAATGAGGTACAGTGTACTCTGGTCTGAGTCAGAAGGGGAGCACATGGAGCAGTTTGGGGGAAACTTGGTGATCCCAAGGAAAAAAGAGAGAAAGGGGAAGGAAGCATTAAGTGACCCCCAAGTGTGTGTTGTGTCCCAAAGTTCAGCTCGATACCTGTGGCTAGCTGATGGGAGTGAAGTCAACTTAATGAACAAGAAAGTGAAGAAAGCAAGAGATGTGAAAAATAAAGACAGTAGGTCATGGGGAAGGAAAGGAACCAAAATGACTCAGAGGACACCAAACTTCTTAAAATGCTAAATGAAAAGATCAGTAAAATTCAGTTGCAGACAACAGTCTGGGAGAAACTAAGAGTTCAGCAAAGGAGACAGGTTTAAATCCTCCCAGGATGTGACACAATTTATTGGCAGAACAGAGAAGACATTAAAAAGTCCCTGCTGAAACTAAAATTAAAGGGGATTATTTTGCTGCAACGTTCACAAAAGGACAACAGGGAAACAAACATACATTTCCCATGAGGTGCAAAGGTCAGAAAAGAGACATGAACAGATGAACAAGAAATCGAAACTGTAGAGATTTCATTGTAGTGATGGGATTGTTGCCAGCATTGAGAAGAGCGGCAAACTTCTAAGCAAAATTTGGCAATAAACTAATGAGTCAGCAGAGAGCAATGAAAGTAGGACACAGTGATGACCTTGACTTCATTATTTGGGGGGGAAGAAATGCAAGGCACAAGGTATTTTAATCTGGCACAGCATAATGTATCATCAGGCCAATACTTAATATGGGAAGAAAACACTAGACAAAATCAAGAGTCAAGAAGAAAACCCAGAAAGTTTCTTCAAATTTAATGGAAACTTTAGGAGAGCCTTATTATCATAGAATCACAGAATAGTTTGGGCTGGAAGGGACATTTAAAGATTATCTAGTCCAACCCCCCTGCCACGGGCAGGGACATCTTCCACTAGATCAGGTTGCTCAAAGCCCCATCCAACCTGGCCTTGAACACTTCCAGAGATGGGGCATCCACAGCTACTCTGGGCAACCTGTTCCAGTGCCTCACCACCCTCACAGTGAAGAATTTCTTCCTTCTATCTAATCTAAATCTACCCTCTTTCAGCTTAAAATGATTACTCCTTGTCCTGTCACTACAGGCCCTGGTAAAAAGCCTTCTCCATCTTTCTTATAAAAAAGATGGGGTGGGTGGGAAGATGGGTGCTGAATGAAGGCAAATACCCCTGATGCCAACTGGCTCTACCACATCCCAGCTGGAAAGGGGGCATGGAACCAGTAGGGTGACAGCCAGGAAAAAACATGGTATTGGGGAGAATGGTGCCCAGGAGAACCGTGGATGGGTGGGAGGGATACCAGTGGCCTGAAAAGAGCATCTGTAAAGAAACCTTAGAGAGAATGTATAAGGGAGAAATGTCATGGGAACTGAAATGTCTCAGTATGGCTCTGCATGCATTAGTAAGCCTCTTGTGTTTGAAGCACGTGGAGAACAGTATCTGTCCACAGCAAAAGAACCAGCTGGGACACAACAGGGAGGGTGCATTGGCAAGGGGAACCATTTCAGGGCACGCAGGAAACCCTTACAAAGACACATACAGTAGGCAAACAGCTCTCGTATGAAATTGGACATAATCAGCCTGGAAGAAACTATCGATAAATTGGGGCAAGCGAGACCAAGAAGATTGTTATCAAGCGTGGCATATAAAAACAGGCCCTAATGTTGTGAGCCCTTCTGCCTGGGCAGGCCCCTAAACTCGCTCAAAATGTTACTGGTTTCAATGATGCTCCATATCTCTGCTGGCATCAGTCTGAAATAAGCAGGATGAGCTAGAAGGTGCTTACACAGTTCAGTACCTCACTCTTCCCTGCAGCAGGCCAAGACCCAAAACAAGAAGAGCAACCTCTCCATGGGCCCTCATTTGATAGCCTGGCCAGGGTAGAGATGAATGGTTGAGGATGGGGGAAATCATAGTGAAAGCCCCAAAACGATCAGCAGAGTTTTCAACAGTAGTTGGAGAAATTACTCACTGGTGATTCACAAATTCTATGGTCAGAAGGGGCCGGTGATCATCCCCTCTTGATTTCCTGCAAAACAGTCAACTAAAGCCTCGCTTTGCATCAGGCTCTTCATTGCATATTGTTTAGGCTGAGTTCAAAGCCTCCAGAGACAGAAATAATCCACCTGCATGTAGGTGTCTGTAATGTCCCCTGGTGGTCCTTTTACAATCAGTGGGGATATGGTCAATATAGACAATGGAGCGTCGGAGCGTCATTCACCTCATCCTAAATTAGGTGCCTGCCTTTGGTTGTGTGAATCACACCCTAAACTTCATTAACTCTGCTGACTGGATCCTCACCAAAAGGAAACAAGACACAGAGTTCTGAGCAGTAGATATAGATGCATTGTAGGCACCCAAAGCTGGGTGAGATAAATCCCAGCAAAAGGATCCAGGGGTCCAAAGCACCTTTAAATTTGTTACGATTGTTATAATCTCATTTATTCTGAGTGTGTAGGTAAATGACACTAGAAATGAGGTATAATTTTTCTGTCTTCAGCTTCCAACAACTGACTTTGTAATGCCATTGCCTACTTAACTGAAGAGCTGTTCACAATGAAATTACTCTGCTGTTATACTCTCCTTTTCTCTGGATCAACAGAGCTCATTATGGACTAGTTCTGTTATCACTGAAGACTAGATGATGATGCAGGATCAGATCAAATAGTTCCATTAACCAGGAAAGAAGGATCTAAAAGAATCTGTGAACCAAACACTCTATAAAAGAGGTTGGGTTTGCCACTTCTCTACCTTTTCATCCCTCTCAAAAGAAAAAATAATGAACAAAACCACCCCCTGAACACCCCAAAACTCTTCTACTTCAAAAGCAATTATAAAAATAGATAAATGTGGGTATTGATAGGTAAAGCAGCAGTTCCTGTCATGGGGAAGAAATGTGTAAGGAGCGAAGAACATGGTAAAGGAATTTCCCCTACTTTTCTACCCTGGTGGACTTCCTCTTGGATAGCATAACAAGTGGTGTGCTCATAGTGAGGAGGAGGATTTGCCTCCAAAAATACAGCAACCAAAGGGAACAGCCATCAGGTGCTATTTTTTTCTCAACTTCAGAACACAGTTTCTTCCTAAAGGCCAAAGATGAGCTTTAAATGCACCAAACCCTTTGCATCTGGATCACAAATTGTGAAACCTACCTGTAAAAGTTGACATTCTGTTATCACGCAAACCTACAGCACGTTCAAGAAGAAAACTGCCACTCTGAATGTTGTATTCATGCATAACTTATCTGGAAAGGTGCAGCTTTCTTTTTTATTCATGCGTAACCTTCCTTTTTCACTAAAACTATTTTTATTCCGAAGATATTTTTTCTCTTTTTTTTTGTTTCACAAGCAGAACCCCAAGCCAGAGGGGAAAAAAAAAACACATATGCTGCCGGCAAAGTGATACATCATGTTTCACACTGGTGAAGGACAAAATGAGCAGCTCAGAAAACACAAGGTTAGCCTTGGTGCATCTGCGCAGTTTGCTTAATAAAAACTGATGTCTTGTTTTGCAGTTTCTCTTCCACCATTCCAGCTAGCTGGAGCACAGACCAGCATTTCTCAGAGCAGGATCCTGTTGTTAATGATAACCACTGAAATGAGGCACTGGCAAAAACTTCAAGAGGCCATCCAGCTCAGTCCCTGGGAGGATCAGGAATACCTACACCATCTCTGACAAATTCTGATAGCAGATGCCTCAGAGGTCCTTTGATGCTGTCCTGAAGGCTGTGGTAGAGCTGTGCCGTGACAGCCCTACTGGGACAGCAGGAGACTGGGTCGCATACACGTTTCGAAGATGCACTTCATGCCAGCCCTGAGGACTCTGGAAACTGCATATTATCCTTCACAGCCTAAGGGCTTCCCTTACCTCCACCAGCTGATCCGCTCCAGGAGCTCAAAGGGAAAGGGAAGCCAACCACATCTCCCCAGAGGGGTTTCCCGGCGTGTACAAAGCCTTCCACGGGTGAAGAGGAAACCCAAGCAGCTCCGCTGACCCTTGCAGCCCCGGAGCTGGAGGGTAGTTAGGAGGAAGTGAAGGATATATGCCTGAGGGACCACTGGATGATAGATATTTCTTTTGAGCTCTTTTGAGCTGTTTCCCGTCATTTTCTGTAGCTCCTTTACTGCTTCAGGCCCTGGTGGGAAACTTGGTCATTATAAAATCAAAGCAAGAATCCAGCACCTTCAAAACCATGCACCTGAAATGTCCCTGAAGCCTCCTTTTACTTTGCTCTGGCAAATCCCTTCTAGATAAAACACCTGTCTTCAGGCATGCCCAGGATGTCCATGTAACAATCCCAGGCAGGAGCAGGTTAACACTGTCCCCAAGTCCTTATCAGGACTGGGATCTGTACCAGTGGAATGTTGGGCACTTAATACATTAAACAATCCTTTCATATCCAAGTTACGTTGGTAGCCATCTTGGGCTTTAATACTCCATGCAGGCAGACATCTGATGTACTGTGGAAAAGAAGGAATAAATAGAAAACATTAACATGGTGGTAAAGACTGGAAATTGAAAGTCATCAGGAAAAAAAACAAACACAAAAAATCAGAAACAAAATACTTCAGTTAATATTAATATTCTAGGATGGATTAATTCCATGACTTTTTCATATCAAAATTGCTCCTGTAAGAAAAAAAATATAGATGCTTTTGCACTTCTGAATTCCACCAGCCACATTTAGAAAAAACAAACCCAACAAACCCAAAAGCGCCCCCCGCCAGAAAACCCAAAACCCTAACAAAAACAAACTCAAGGGCTAAAATCTGGACAAAAATAGTTTCTAATTAGTGACTATTGACAATTTGGATGGATTTATAGGTAAGACCACAATAAGCTATGTCTTCCAATCTTTTTTTTCCTTCTATTTTCTGAATTAATCATCAGTGCAGAGAGATGAGCTCTCTTCTTCTTCGCGCATGTCACTTCTGTGTCTCCTTCTCTTGGAAGAGCAATCTATTCGACTTCCTCCAAAAGCTGCACTCACCCACTCTTCTTTGCAGCTCTTTCTCAGAACCAAAATGGTTTCTTAAACAGCAAGATTAAGACAGCATTTCTGCAGCAGGCTTCCACTGAAATATCTTTTAGATACCATCTATAAGCAATTCCTGCCCTACTTTCATTTCAATGACTCAAGCACCTCTACTCAAGCTCACGCATTCTGTGTTATTCTTCTGTCTCTGAAAAATATTCTTACCCATTTACAATTCCTCCTTGTCCCAGTAAACTACTTTAATTGTGGCTGTCATCTCCTTCTAGTCCACTGTAAAGCTCACCAGTAGATGTGATGTTGTACATATGAGAGTACGGAGGCTGGTTTGGAAGGCAGACAGGCATCCAATTTGCATGTGAGAAGGTAGAACTACCTTTCTGCTTGGTGATATCTCAAACTGCCTAAGCAACACAGGGCCTTCCTCTGATTATAAGCCAACGTTATTTTAATTCAGTTATTTGTATTCAGCTATAGCCTTTGTTCTGGGAATACAGCCAACTGAAGTACTGAATACTTAGTGAGTATAATTAGAGAGGTAAGCAGATCCTAAAGGAAAGAAATCAACACACACACACAGAGTCATTATACAGGATGCATAAGGAGAAAGTTGAGGAGCGGAGGGCAAAGACTTGGACACACACAATAAAACCCCCACACCCTAAGCAATCTGTCTCTACAAAACTGACATCTCTGTCAAATGAACTCCATTCCCTGATAATTTGGAGAAATGTTTGTTTGTGGAGTGGGTGGGTTGGACTCATGACCTGTTTGCTGAAGCAACAAAAGCTCTTGAAAAAGAGCCTTCCTAAGATCTGACAGGCTTTGGCCTTCAGCAAACAACATGTTCAAAATAAGCAAATAATGAGCAACCTTCATCGATGAACTGCCAGCACAGAATACCTCCAGGTCTCACAGAGCAGTTCTTGCTTGGCTGTCCTTCAGGTCTTTTCTCATGGACCCAAACAATTGTGTGGCTTTTTTGCTTTCCAGCTTTCCTTTCAGCATTTGAGTCATAGCTATGTTTAACATTCACTACAGTTTCATAAAGAAACCAGCTTGTCTCTGGCCAGATTGTTCCAGGCATTTACATGCTACCTGGATCATGAGAAAATCAATAGGTATCAAGTACCTAAATATCTTTGAGGATACGGACCACTGTTCCTCCTGAAATGCACATCCATCTCCTGTCCCTCCAGTAGAGTAAAAGCACTACTTTTCTACTAGTAATATGACCCAGCCTTCCTGTTCATGCACAAAGATCTCCTCTGAGGAGCAGAGGTTTTCCACTTAACTGGAACAAGCTGCAGTAACCAAAGCTGGGAAAACATGGTCAAAGTTACAAGTGGCTGCAACCACCCAATTGCTCCTGGGTGGTTTAGATAAATGGGCTTACTCAGATTGGCCTTTTGGAGCCTTTTGTTAGGCTCTGCCCAAGCACATCGGTCCTGTTCCTGAAACATGAGAGTGTCATCCACAGAGCTACCTACCTACCTTCTAACAAGAAGAAATTCTAAGTCTAATGCAGAAGCCATTGGAGACTCTGCAAAGATTTCCACTAACTCGAACTTCTCATTAGCTCCTAACTAATCTCTTTGTTGCCCATCTTAGTGGGAAAGTCAAGCAGGATCAAGCAGGATGCAAAAAAAACCTGCACCTCTCCCTCCAACGGTCAGGGTTGAAACCTGCTGGGTAAGGATTACGATACGAAGGTATTTGCGTTACTGTTTCCCACTGTTTAGCACAAAAGTGACCCAAGGGCATAGTCTCCAGGCCCTATCAGTGCAAGACACATACCCATGAACTTCTGCAACTTGCTCAAGCCTGTCCTTGTTTCCAGAGCTGGGAGAAGCCATTTCACAGTGCACACAGTAAACCCTCCTCCTCTCACAGCAGTGAAACATATAGATTTCTGGAGAGGAAATTCTGGAACCAGTCCTTGTCTGTATTTGAAATCTCACATCTGACTTTAAACGAGGAGGCTTCAGCATCCTGGAAAGTAAAGAGAATCTCATCGTAATATGAGATCAGACTAAAGCCACTAATTTTTGCCAGCCCAACTTTGTCAGACTTGGACTGACATAGCTGTGCTAACTCCAGCAGAATGAAAGATGTTCCATTGAAACAGTGTTCTTGTTAGCAGAATTTATTTTGATAATGATCAGAGGACAGAAAGGAGAGGGTTAAATCACCAGCCAAAGCAGAGCTTCACCAGGATAAACTGTGTTCCCAGTAGGAGAGCTCTGTGACAAGTACCCTACCTGGCATTGCCTTCCAGAACAGATCTGGTCTGAGTGCTTCAGCGGAATCCAGGTGTTGGCTTTACACAGGTTGAGGGTTTGTTTTCCCTGCCTTAGACCTCACTCCCTAGAGTTATCTCTGCTCTTAAACCACTGCCTGTGTCCTGGCATCCCAGTTGCTTTTCTCATTTCATTCCATTTCCTTTGTTCACTTTCACTCCATCCATAAATAGTTTTGCACAACTGAAATAGCCCCACCCCAAGGGCCAAGCCACTCCCCAACAATCATGCACTTCCAGTATTCCTGCCTTCACACCAGCCTTCCTTTCAAATCCAGTGTGTTAAAAGGGGGGTGTGTTTCACCTCCTGAAGTGGCTTGGTAGGCACTTGACGGCAAGCCAAGGTCAACTCACCACAGGGTACGAGATGTGTGACTAGCACACCCAGGGTAGAAATCCCCATGCAAGCACATAATCAATACACCTATAGCATTTTAGTCCCCATAAAGACCATATTCACCCTCAGCCTTTCCATGTTTTTTTGATCTGGACCAGGGCCTGGTCTCAAAGTCAGTACACGACTGTTGTCCCATTGCACCAAAAGATTCAAAGTAAAATCAACCAAATATCCAGCTCTAAGAGGGAGATTTCACTCACTGCTGACTTGGATCAGTTATTTTCAATTGCATACAGTGTTTACATCTGTAATACAAAGATACTGGAAAAGGCAGGTTTGTTATGTCAGTCTTCTGGCTAATATTTTAATCACTTAACCGTCCCTCTGCCCTTCGGTTAGAAGGGGAAGCCTTCACTTCCTGGCCTGGTATTGCTGCACATTTCTACTTTCTGCTTCATTTTTATTCCAGAGAGGGCTGGTTTTCAGCTGTGGACAAAATGACCTTTCAATATCTGTCTACAAAGAGATTTGAGATATTTCTGACTGAAACTGACAGTGCGTATCTGCCACCACTACCAATACTCTCATTTAAGTCAGGATTTAACTTTATTACCAAGATTAAAAAAAGAAAAAAAAAAGAGGAAAAAAATCATGACAGTACTTACACTGCATCCAGAAATCATGCCTAGATTATACAGAACAGTACATCTGAACTCACTGCAGCTTTGTCAGACTGTGGCATCCCCACTATTCATTGCCTTTCTGCATGATCCATCATGTCTTCCTGGTTAATTGTAATTTTCCATGGTATTTTTCTACTTATGAAGATGCTTTTTCTTGAGCTAAGGTCAGGTTATCATCTCTTTCAGTAAATCAGTTTTGACCAAAGAGCACAGTTTGTGTCGGCCTCCTTATGGGGACGACATCTCCCTGATGTAAAGCAAGTCACAAAGCTGCAGCTCCCAATAACTTGCTCGCAGTTTTGGCCTTGTCTGTGTTACCTATGAAGTATGTTTTTCACACAGGGATTAATTAAGGCACATTAGTCATTTCCTGAAAGCTAACAACAGGGCAATACATTGCTAACACAATAGGTCTTCTCAACTGCATGGTAGAGCTGTACTTAAAACTGTGACTGGCCTGAACCTTGCTTCCTATGGGACCTTGTGGGTTCTCACTGCACATTTCATTTCTGCTTCAGAAAAAACTCCTTTTCTCAGCCATGAAGATACAGTCTTAACTTCTAATTTTTTTTCCAGTAAGTGGGTGTGGAGGTGGTGAAACATGAGTGTACAGTGCAGGCACTGTAGTATTCTACAGCTTTAGTTTTACATGTGATATGAGGTGATGCTAAGGTACTAATCCAACCACAGATGATGCAGCAGCCCTGCTGGTGGGCAGATGGGTCTGAGCCATTGCGATTGCTCTGTCTCAAACCGGGCCCGGTTTTGCCCCTTGTTAACAACTGACAGTGAAAATCCATAAAGCTAGAGTATAATAATTTCTACTACACTTCTGGAGACACAACCTTACTCAATAAAAAGTTGATCAACAGCACTTTCTCCTTGCTGGGAGGCATGACCAGAAGGAAATTAATAACTTCTGGCTACCACTGAAATCTTCCACATTTCATCAGGTTTAGGTCGCTGATGCTTAATTTGACACTGAGCACTCCATGCTATTAGAGTTTGTGTGTGTGTAAGTAGATGGATACGAAACAGCTTCATAAGATAGCTTGGGACATCTGACTGTGGTGGTTTGTTAAATGACACTAAATTTTTTTTAAATGCTCAATGTAGGGTAAACCCATTGACTGCCAGGGCCTTCAGCACACATTGTCTCCTGTCCAGAAGAACTTACACAAAACAAAGGAGTCATTTCTTTATGACAGGGTTCTTCCTGAATGGTAGGCAAGAAAAGCAAGTCCATGAACAGGAAAAGACACCCTATACAGACAGTCCAGAAGAAGGAAGGGCTGAAAAGTGGAAAAGTCCCCAAGCAGAAAAACACAGACTTGAACATGTGAAGGAAGAGTACTCAGCACCAAAGGAAGTTTGGGAGGTAGAGAGGAACCAGATGACTCAGTCGCTTAGCAGAAGACAGTCTGTGAGACCAGACAGGAAAGAAAAAAGTCTGCTTGGTAAAGAGAGAGGCTTTGTGATTTGGATCAGACTCCATATGTAGGAAAAGAGGATACTTGCCTTAGAGGGCTCTACCTCCTAAACTTCAAGGAAAAAATGGAAATAAATATGCACAGAGCATTGGAAAATGGGAAGAGTTCAGGTTAATTTCTGCATGGTCTGTGGAAAATTAAACCCCCAGCTTGATGCAAAACCATTGTATTATCCGAAGACCATTTAAAGGGCCAACTTCATTATCTGTTGCCATCTTAGGGTGCTCCTTCAAATGCTGACTATTGGATGAGGACCAGAGGACAGAAGAACAGAGGTTTGCATGTAGCAAAGACATGAAATGGCATAGGAAGAGACAAACCCAATAATAAATAAAACCAAACCCAGTAATTTAAAAGAGAAAAAGCCCTGGCTTTAGCTCCTTGAAATATATGTTTCCAACTTCAACCTCCAGCTTCCTTTATACAGGGTATTCTGTGGATTTTCTGAAACTGCCTGCTTGTCTTAGAAAGAGCCCTTGGAACCTGAGCAACAACTTGCTGTGTCAAATGTGTAACACTCACTAGCTTATAAACATGCAAAACTAATACAACACAGGCACGGTGCTCTGTTGCTGTCTGAAAACTTAGCCATACTCAAGGGTGATTCAATCTGCATTCATTGCTTCTGCGGGAACAATCCATTTGCCGGATGTTTTCCATGTTCACGATAACCTCTGAGAAACTGAAAATGAATTGCCATCGAACGGCGATGATTCTCAGGAAGGTTTGCCAGTTTAGTTGTAATCATATAAGCAAAGCAGAATCATTGACCCTCCGAGAATCAATACAGCTACACTAGTGCAAAATTATTTATAACAGGTCTCTTTAGGCCATGTCTACAACACAGACTTTGGAAAGCATCAGTCATGGGTGTGCTGGGCTGCAATGTGTGACAGACATAACAGAGCTGGTAAGAGTACCCAGCCTAAACTGATTTCCAAATAGCTGTGCTTTAACCCACGCAGAATACTCCACTAAGCTACACAGGCTAAGGAGGAGTTTTGCCCGTATAACCTGCACCCCTTTTTCTATGCCAGAAATATGCTCCCTGAAAACACCTCATCTTATTCTGTTATAAACCACTTTTTTAATAGTATAGGTCTCATTTGTGCTGACATAAAAAGCCTTATCATACAAGATTGTGGAGGCACATCCTTTTCGATTCCCCATGTGCAGGGTGATGACTTGTGTCTTCAGCTCCTTCCCTCCACCCTCTCAGGTCAGAGATGAGCTTAGCAGGCAGGTCTGCAGGCTCAACACCTTCAAACAAGGGTGAGTGCCAAGCAGGACATTCCCGAAAATATCTGCTGATATTCTACTGGCACTTCTGCATTTGCATAAAGTAGGGTCCACCAGGACAGATGGAACAGCCTCAGCTCTGTGTCTAGATTAACCCAGCTGATTTTAGAAGACATAATTTTGTCTGAGAGGTCAGTAAATACGAGCAGGAAACCATGACAAAACCTCAAAAAGTAACCTCTTCTACAGACACAACTGATCTGGAAGGATATCTGTCCGGTCCTTACTGGGTTTTCCTCTCTTTCCATGTTAGACCCATACATTATCATTGCTGGTGTTTTCTTTTAGCCTTCTTTCCCAAAAATATGGGGCCTATGTAATCACACTGTGTAAGACTGGGTGTACCTGTATGCTGGCCTTCCCTTCCAGCAACAACTTTAAAACCCATTATCAGTTTAAAAATTAATAAATACATTGATAGAGAGGTGGAAGACTCAAAGACACAAAAGTTATGCAAAAAGGAGGATGAGGAAGAAAAACAAAAATCACATAAAGAAAAAAACTATATTGTGTCTTGTTTTGGGACCACCACCCTGTTATAAGAGGTAGACAAACTGGAAGGTGTCCAAACAAAGAGCACTAAGATGGTGAGGGCACTGAAGCTCATAATGTACAAGGAGAGGCTGGGACAGCTGGCTTTGTTCAACCTGGAGAGGAGAAAGCTAAGGGCAGGGAGATTAATTTGCTGTTTTCTACTGCCTGATGGAAGGAAAATAGGGAAAATGGAGCCAGCCCCTTCTGAGAGATGCACAGTGAAAGGACAAGATGAAACAATTGCAACTTGCAATGGGAGCTATTCCAGCTGGACAAAAGAAAATAGTTTCACCTTCAGAGGGCTTCAGTGCTGGAACAAGAGCCCCGAGAGGATGGGGGCTGTTCAACCTTGGAGATCTCCAAACTCTGACTCCTGCTCTGACCATGATGCTGGATTAGACACCTCAAGGAGACCATTCCCGCCTAAATCATCCTATGATTCAGCTATCATTAGACACCAGAGAGACCACACAAAAATTCAACCTCAAGATACAAATCTACAGGAAATGAAACTTCCTTGGCTTTGCTACTCATGGAACTATCTGAGCATTTCCATAGTGGTTTTCTCTTGGTTTGCCTTTATTAAGAGGAAGTTGTATTAAAGCAGTAGTGTGGAAAATAAAGAATGGAAAGATATGTTCAGCTTTCCCTTCAATAAAGAGAAAAAGAAAATGCCTCTTTTATCATAGTGAAAATCTGCTGCTTAAAAGATGAAAGGAATTTTGCTGTACAGCTTTGAATCCTGGAGACAATATGTAAGCCTATGGAAAATTAGGTGTGTGCCTTCATTTCCAGTGCAGGAAAGGAAACACCATAACAGCAACGTACCAGATATTGCCAGTGATCTATGCCCAGAATGGTTTTTCTCTCTCTGTCTCATCGGATCGGCCCATGGCCTCAGTTTTCCCTCTCAAATCACTGCCCTCAGCTTTGGGTGATCTGAAATGTGATGCCTTATCTGGCTCTAGACAAACTGTATGATATTGCTTTTGCCCCAGGAAAACCAGTTGTTGAACAGAAACACTAAGCAAAACCCTTGACTTTACTTTTCCCCAGCTAGATATATGTTTACTTATGGCAGGATGTCTGGCCCTGACCCATGAGGGCACAGAATAGAAGTGGGGCAACTCCACAGCCCTCTCTTGGCACCTCCAGGTAAAACCAATTGCACTCAGCATCTCATGGGCTCTCATGGAGTATCCAAAATCTCATCAGTCTAGAAAGAACAGTGTCTCCACTCTAGAAGGCTTTCAAAAGCTAACTGCATAAAAGCCCTGAGCAGCCCAATCTGACCTCAGAGCTCCCTCTGCTTTGAGCAAAATTCTGAACCAGACACCTCCTGAGGTCCCCTCCAACTTGATTTTTCTTGTGATCATACAGATTTACTCAAGAGCTTTAACACTCAACTGACACCGATCTAGTTGTCTTGCACATCTCCATTCCCCTGCATTCACCAGCCTCAGAAGAAAAGATAAATAAAAAATTCAGCTAAATGTGGTTTTTCTGTTTGGTTTTTTTTTTTAAACCAGCAAAAAACATAAACTGGGGTTGGAACTCCTTTCTTGCAAGTTTCTATTTAACCCACTGATTTGCTTTAGTTTAAAGAATGACTCTCCCACTCTGGAACCATTTCATTTAGGGTTTTTTATTCAGAAAACTCATCATCTTTACACAGGATTTTTAACAGCCTTTAATTATTTTTAATTGAGAATGATTCAAAATTGCTTTGTTTCATTTGTTTGGATGTAACAAGATGTTTTTAGCTCTCTACCGACGTATGTTTATATTGAGATGAGGACTGCAGTCTTGACTTTTTGAGGTGTGCATTGGGGCTGCTTGTTAGCTCACCAGAAGTGTAGATTAACATGATTTTTTTCAGTTTGAAACAAATGTTGGTTGCAGACTTTGAAAGAGCAGTCAAACCAAGAAGTGGTTCCTCCTGTGCCCTGAGCAGCTTGTGCTTTCCCTGTGTCTCCTGACCATCTCCAGCCCATCATGAGTCTTTCTCTCCACCTTGGCCATTTCACCAGAGCAAAGCTCCTAGGGCTGTACATCTTCCCAGCTTTCTGACAAAGCTCCCCTAGGTAATTTATCTGGAGCAACCAAACAGTGCCTGCTATGGCTCCAGCTTTGCTCTCCCAGAAAGCCTCCTCACCAAGCCTCTTGGTGGGGAAATGGAGACTGCTGCTATTGAACATCAAATCCCAGATCCTGCCTGGAGCTAACAGCAGGACCAGATCACACTGGGCCTATTACTCCTCTGGAAGGGACCAAACCCTGAAATCCTGACATAATCCCAGGGGGATGGCTAAGTAGAGACGGTTACACAACACACTGCAAAAATGCCAGCAGACCTCTAGGACATTGTCTGCGCTAACAGCACTTCCATTACCTCCCCAGAGATAGCAGCATTTGTCAGTCTGGAAGAGGGAGAGGCCAAGTGTCCCTGAGACAAGAAGACCAAAGAATGTCTCTGTTGTTAGCTAAGACTGGAACTTGCTCAAAGTAAGTCCCTCGTGTCAACTTTCATGCATTGAGTGAGATGTTTGTGTTAGGTGAGAGACTGACCATAGCTATGCAGCTTGCAAGGGACAGCAACTCCCAGGCAAGACATCTGACTCCTTAAAATTTTGCTGAAAAAGCCACACGTTGAAACCCAGTCAGCTGGTGTGCCTTCCCACCTAGAAAATAAACGTGAGCAATCTTATATAATTATAATAATTAGCATTTGTAGTATGATGAAGCTTTGATGCAACCCATTTTATGTGGCTTTTTATCATTGTTCTTTAATTAAAAGGATCGCCAGCTATTGAGATCAGCACGAGTGCATCACACCCGAATGAGTGAGAAAGCAACTTTACCCCAGATCCTAAAAATAAGGGTTATTCAGAATTTGGATACCCCTGAAGCTGGCAGTGCTTGTAGCCAGGGTTTTGGTTCGCACTCATGTCTCTCGGTACTAGCCTATGCTTGGCAGATAAGGAAAAGGAGCAGAGCCAGTAAGTTTCCTAAAGCCACAGCTGAAGCTGGGATCTGCTGTGCTGGGTCTCAGTGCTCTGACAGATCCAACAGACTGTGCACCTTTCCTACTGTAAAAGTTGCAGATGTGAAAAACAGACTATGAAACAGGCCAGAATTTTTTTTTCCCCTTAACCTGTTTAAGAAAGAGAATCCATTAAAGAAATCACTATGTGGTGTATTCCAAAATGTATAGATTTTACAGCAGCTTGTGAAGTACAGTCATGGGACTGAAACATGCAACAAGTGTTTGAAGGTGCTTAACATTCATTCCATCTTTGTTCTGATTTAATTAGTAAACATCTTCAAAGGGAACTGGCTGACTGCTCAGGCAAAGGGCACAAGCAGTCCGGCACCGCAACAAGCAAATATATGTTTAAAGGAAGATATTTGGAACACACAAGAGCCTGGGGTTTGTCCATGCAGAAATGAGAGCCAAAACCTTTCTGTGACTCACAACCCTAGTTAAAGACAAGGAAAATCTGTGCCTTGTTCTGAAAGAAGCCTGCTATAGAAACAGGGCGTTCATTTACAAAGAACTGTGTCTATATGCAGATTTGTGCTGAAATGCATTTGGATTTGCAGCTGCATTAGCTACATCAATGCTGTTTTCCATGTAAACAGGTTTTCTGTCACTGGTTATCATAACAATCTAAGAAATATTGACCTATTGGAAAATAGCGCCCCAGGCTCGTGGTAAGCAGTGAGCTGTTTCCAGGCTTCTGCAGAATATTTCTGTGCACATCTCAGTATTAGGCTGGCTGCAGAAAGGGCTGGAGAAAGCCACGATTGTGTAAACCAGAGACCTCTTGAAACTGAAGAGTTTCTAAACGGACAGAGATATCTGTTTAGAGGAGGACAGTGTCAGACTTTGATCTTTAAAGTTAAATAGTGGTCTGCTCTCCTTCTCAGTGCCTAAATGTCCTGAAAAGTCTGGTTTGCAGGCTTGGTGACCAGGTCCCAGGTGCTTGTGGAGATTGGTGGAAGTCAGGCACATTAGCATCCCTATGAATCCCATCGGTGGCCTTTCCTGGCAGAACTGCATGGTACATCTGCTCCGAGCTGGCATGGGGCACTGGCGAAGAGGCTGCTGTGGGGCTCGGATGAAGAAGGGGATCTGGCTTGTGAAATGGAGGGGCAGAAAGGCAGGTATCTACTCCCCTGTGCCCCTCTGCCAGGGACGGGGAGGGACCAGGTGACTGTTTCTTAAACCATCCCAGAAACCTTCAGCGGAGGCCTTTTCATCACCGCACCAAAAGAGATCAAAGGCACTGCCCAAAGAATCATTGCCAAAATGAGGTAAAACCCTTTCCCCCAAATGCTATAGTTGGACAAAACATATGAAGACAAAATATCATAGTGGAAAGAAAAAGGAGGGCTGTTATTACGTTGCCTGACTGTCATGGAAAATTCAGTTCTGGATGACCACAAACTTTCCCTGGGCTTTTAAAACCTTTCAGTGCAGTCTGGCTTCGCTCTGCAATTCATATTCTATAATCCTTCCTATTTGCCACCTGTCAATCACCTCCGGTTTGAATGCAAGTTCTTTTTGGCAAAGACAGTTTTACTACATAGAAAAGTGCAGACCTGCCACAAGAGAGTTATTGCCCCAGCTGGAATGCCTATACACCCTTGAAATGCAGTTTTAAAAATCAATGGGTTTGCAAATCCTGTAAAAAGAACATTTAAGCAACCACAAGAGGTTTTAGGACTCTTAGATACTGATGACTCAAGAATTAATCATTGCTGATGAAGAGCATTTTAGAAGACAAAATAATGGAGTAATAAAAATCCAAAGATGCTTTACTTTAAAATTATTATCATGTAGCCTTATTTTATAATCATATTATCATAGAGCACATAACCTGTATGGAATTTGAGAGTAGGGCTTACATCTGTAATTAAATAACATGAGCAAAAGCTAGTCAGGAATTTTTGTGTCTTAAAACGCATAGTTGTAGGGGATTTTTCAATACCTCCTCCCCTGAGATAGACCCAAAGCAAAATAAAAATTTTCAAATATTAAAAATGTGAAAAAATGTGGAGGTTTTTTTCTTTTGGTAGGCTTTGTTCTTTTAATGGAACTTTCCCATGATTAAAGGAAAAACAGAACTGTTGCAAATGTTTCCATAGGAAGTACTTATCATTTCCCAAACAGCTCTCATCTTCTTTCTTCTTCATACTTTAGATTGAAACTGACTAAACTCTGAGACCTAAAATGGTACTTAAACACCGTGGAAAAAAGGGAATAATAAAATAGTGCTTGGTGGACTACATATAACACTGTGTGACTCACCAGCTAATACCTGTCCTGTTCTTATTTCTCTGCTGTGGTTAAGCAGATGACCTCAGGACAGCAGGGGATTCACTAAAATAATCCTTTCCTCTCCAAGAGTTAAAAACCCACTTCTTGAACATACAAACCAGAAACGAATTCAACCTTTGCAGCCTTCTCTTTGCCATAAAAGGAATCCTCTCTCGGCAGCCACCAGACTCCATTAGCTGGGAAAGCAGGCAGGTGTAAAAGAAGTTCATGTTTAACCTCACTGGGTTTGAAAGCCAGTGCTGAAGTTTATCAGCTCACAAGCCCGTGAAGGGAGGAGGAAAGGCAGAGAATGGGATTTAGTCAAAGACTTACTCAGAGTTAACACAGGCCACTGGCGGTAATAAACAAACATTGCCAGACATCAAAAGGAAGTAAGTAAATCTGGGAAGGTTTAGTCCAAACAATGGAAGGGCAGGGTGGGCAGCAGGCAGGGTGACTTTGAGATGTTAACCCTTGCCTGGGCCACAGCAGCATCATAAAGAGAGGGTTGGACCCCTAATTTGTTCTAGGGAAGCAAGAAATGGTTGCCCCCAAAACTGGAAAAAACCCTACAGTCTGAACCTCAAATTTCTTTGGTTCTCCATCTTAAATTAATCGGCTCGTGTAAGCTCAGGAGTCAGACCAGTGCAGCCAAGAAGCTACTCAACCAGTGATTTGCCAAGAGATTTGCAAAGATTGATGAACCAAACCTGACTGCCAGGGTTGAAACCTGGCAAGTTTCACACAGCACCAGGACAAGCGGTGAGTGATGGCCTTACAGCAGAAGCCATGGCTGCCCAGTACACCAGAGCATGGAGGTTTTCTGTATTTGGGAGACAATCTCCACTGCCACCAGGCAGTGTGACTGCAGCACATGGAGGTTGGGGATGGAGAAGCCATGAAGATGTAGCAGCACTGACTTTTGCAAGCATGTCCCCGAGGTCTCCAATGGCTTTTTTATGAGCACGCAGACTAGCGCAGGTCCCAAGTCTTCCTCATTTAAAGGGCATCTCTTTACCCTAGGCTGTAGCGTCTCTACCCGAGGTGGGGTTGATTCAGCACAACCAAATCGCACACCTACACACACAATTCAGCAGAGGGGCAAAAGTGTCTTTCGATCATCTAAGGCTTCCTGATCTCTGAGTAACTCCCTTCATCCTTTTCTCTTCTTTCAGTTTCTATTCGAGTATCAGTTTTGCTCTGCCCATAGCATAGCGCCTTGTGAGCACAGCTCCGGACGGGGGATCCATGGAGGACATATGTACATCCACCCTCAGAAGACGACTCTTCCTGAAGGGAAAGGCTTTGAGGAAGCAGCCAGGAGCTGGAAGAAAGGAAATCTCTTCTCTTCAGGTGACAGCGCTCTAAGAGTTGGGAGTCTCAGAACTATGGGTGGTCTCTGACCCATCCGTACTCAGAAGGGTCTCCTGAACCAGCAGAGTTCAAGATGGGCTCCACCAGGCTCGGCCAAGGATCCCCTTCCAGGCCCAAGGAGTAGGAGCTGCCGCCTTGCACAGGATGCCCCGAGACTGTCTGTCTTTCTGCAGAGCCAAACCTCTCCCTGAGCACTTGGCAAAGCTGGGAGATGCTGCCTCTCATCGAGGCACAATCTCACTTTTTTGGAGGCATCATCTCCTGCTGAGGGGGAACAGGAGGCACTGGGGTGAGTAGAGCATTGCTTGCAGAGGTCAGAGCCCACCTGCCTCATCAGAGGCAGATCTCTCCTGGGCTCCTGGTGTGCATCTCCCCAAAGACTTTTTGCATCACCTTGTTCCTGAAAGAGCGAGCCACATGGTGACAACTCCATTTTAAGAAATGGAAACTTGCTCCTCAGCTCTGTACTGCAAGTGGGCAGATAAAGAGCTGAACCGGCGGCATTAACACGGCTTGTCTCCCTTTGCCCAGGAAGAGTAAAGGAGAGGGAAAATCCAGAGTTCCCTTCTAGCAGCTGGATGCCTTTGATGCACGCTCTTCCTTCCAAAGGGTGTTCTTCTGGCTGGAAGCACAGGCACTGCCTCCTGCAGGCTGCCTGCAACTTATCCCTCAGGGAAGGGCAAGTGTGCGAAAGGGAGAATAGAGAGACCCTGAAGGATCCAAAGAGCACAAACAGGGGCCCCAAGCAGGACAAACAGCCAGATGTATTCAGGTAGGTTTTGCTGATCACCGTGGCACAGTATCTGCAGGGCTTAGGGATCCTCACCCATAGCTCCCTCTGGCCTTTCGCCTGAGCAGCAAGGATGGCTGAGCCAGCAAGACTGAGGACAGTCTTGCTCCCAAAGGCAGGTGATACATTAAAAAAAACAGCAAAAAGAATGACCCATAGAAACCACGATCAACATAGAGGTTTAAATAATGTCATGCATAATACATTGCAAACTCCCACCTCCGAGCGAGGGAGAGATGGCTGAAAAGGAGTGTAAATTGAGCCAAAACCAAAGCAAGGCTTTTTCCAAACGGCAAGGTCTGGCAAATCTGTAAGAGCCTGCAAGCTGCCATAGTGCAGGTTGTTTGAAGGCCAGGATGAAGAGTAGCGAGCCAAAAAGGCCCCAGCTCCTGAGGATTATTAACCTTTCTTTCTTTCTTTTTTTTGTTATTTCTGCTTGGTCAAGGCTCAGTTTGGCACCTCATGAACTCCCATCTGCCGCCAGGAGCGCAGACACAGACCACCCAACACGAAGCAACCAGCGAGCACTGAGCCACAGCTCCGGGTGGTTCCAGCCCTGCTCCCTTCCTGCACTCCCCACCGGGATGCCTTGTCGGGCGCCGTGTCACCTCGGATCTCTTCAGATCACGGCGTGCCGCCTTCCTTTGTCAGGCAAGGTAATGCAATGACAGGATGATGTGCAATGGGTCCATGTTTCTTTTATTAGGATCGTGTACCTGCTGTCACTTTGGATAAGGACTATCTATTTCAAGTGGTTTCCTGCAAAGTCAACAGGGCTGAGTTTCTCTCAGAGGTCATGAGAATTATCTGGAACCTCCAAGTGTGTTTATTCAGACCTGTATCCTCTATCATAGCATGGCCAACTTCGTTATTTCAAGATCACATCAGGTACATAAGCATCTAAAGCAGCCACAAGCCCAAAGAACATAAGCACATATTTAACTTTGAGCTAAGAGATTCCTCTAGACTTCAGTTTTATTACCCCTGTGCTTAAAGCTAGGCACACGTCTTTTGTGGATCCTAACAGCATCAATAATTTATGTTGTGGAAGCAGCTAGAGGCCCCATTTAAGTTGAGACTGTTGTACAAACAAAATAATTGACAGTCCTTGCCCTAAAAATCTTTCAGACTGGAAAGTGAATCTGCAATTCCCTTTGCAGCTTGTTCTTCCCTGATTTATTTTTCCGTCATATTTAATCCAACTTAAACACTTCCATGCAGCAACATCAGCATGTTTTTTTTAAATTCAGCTCTTATTGACTAATGAGAAGAATTAACCCTCATCTTTATTGTTAGAAAAGGGCAGAGGCAGCTGGGCTCAAATGCTGAAAGATTTACTGTAGAGCAACTGGTTCTGCCGAGGCACTAACTGAGATATAAGCCATGAATTAAGATGCTTCTGAAATACTTTTGTGAGCTTTCAGCACTAGCACAGGCTTCTTGTCAGATCAGCTGTTTGGCAGTCAAGACAATAAAAATGCACCCTCCAGATTAACTCCTCCCCAAGGAGTTTGGGCTTAAACCACCCAGGATGCTTTTCTGACTGTATTTGGTTATGTAGGAACTGGTATCAGTCCTCTTGCATTTGGATCAGATGCAAAAGCAAAATAACAAACAGAATGAAGCAGCTGGGTCTCTTTTCTGATTGATACGGTCTCGTGTATTTGATGTATTTTTGCAGTTCTAATCACATACGGAGCAGGGTCCTGGAGGCAGAGCACCTCTGACGATCAGGCGCCTTGCTGCAGAGTCTGAGTATTTCTGTGTCTAATTGTCATGAGCTGTCCTTGTTCACCTCTCTTCCCGCCAGGCCAGCGCTCCTCCTTTGCAAAAATACTGATTCTCGTTTTCCACAACTGCTGGGGTCCCCTCTCCAGACTGCCACTTGTCCTCTTCTACAAGGTGAAGCCCCAAACTGAACCCTGTGGTCCAGCCACTGCTGAGGAAAGCAGAAAATTGAGTGCTGGGTACTTTTTATTTGGTTTTTGAAATACACCCCACACTGCCTGCAGCCCAGTAGAGCAGCTTCCCTTAGCACCATGTTGCCCCATTGACTCATAGTCAATTTGTCATCCTCTAAAATCCCCTAATCCTATTCCATGATAGGAAAATATTGGTTAGAAAACAGCAAGTTTCCTCTTTTTTAGGAGACTGACAGAACTATTTAAAGGTTTTTACAGTAGCCGTTGTTTTTAGAACATCCTTAGTGTGCACAAAGTTGACCACATCCAATATTCTTCTTAATTAATGCCTCTGTAGCTGCAATATAATAAGAGCTAAGAGAGTGAGCCAAGGTGAAACAATAAATAAACAAGCATTTTTATTAGATTTCAGGTTTTCTATGGAAAAGGCCAGGAGCATCCACAACTTTGTTACAGATTCCCCATCACTCCCCTGTGTGAGATCCAGTGCACTCCAGGCAGACACAGATGCCATCCCCAAAAGCTAACATCCCACTCAGCACAAGGAGATGAAAAGAAGTCCTTGTTCTTATTACATGCAAGCATTTCAGTAACATCTGGAGGTTCCAGTCAGGGCCTTTGAGAGCTAGACACAGCTTACGTGTAACTCCTCTGCCAAGCCTTGAAGGGGTCAGGTTTAGTCTCCAAAGGCCCCTGCTGAAGAGCAGCAGTAAAACCAGCACCAGTCCCAGCCCAGACACCTAGGAGGACAGCTGAGATTTTCTCTGGCACAAGCAATATTAATTCTAGCAAGCATTGAATTAAAGACATGAAACCCTTTCTTTAGGGACAGGAGGGAAACAACACACAGCCACAGTCCCTATCACACTACCTGCTACCCCTCAAACGTGCCATCCATCCCATACAGTTGCCCTTACTGAAATTTTTTCAGCCCAAGCAGAAGCTGAGTTTGCAGCTTTCCCAGCTTTCCTTCTTCCAGTGGAGGCTCCTGAGTGCCAAGGTCTCTTGAGAAGCCCCATCTGATCCTCGGATCAGAACCACCCTTCATGCATGAGCCATCTGGCACCAAGAGGTACAGCTTGGATGGAGAACGGCTGAAGTTTTAGCTATCCCTGTTTCTAGCTCAGGTGCTCCCTCAGCAGCTGAATGCATCCACGTGGAGTGACTGGTGGTAGCTGTCATTTTTGCCAGCCACTCTTGGCCAGGAGCTCTCACAAGCTATCCTCTTCGGTAGTTGCCCCAGTCATGCTTTGCTCCAAAGTCGGGGTACAATGGCACTTGCGATCCATACATAAACCCTGACACAGAGGAGGCACCGTGGAGCTTGCTCCTCGGTCCCTCCAGGCTCTCCTTATGCTTCCCTGTTCCCCCATGAAGCCATCAAGGACCCTCTGCCCTTGTGCTTTTCCATCCCTTTGGGACTTCTCAAGATCAGCTGCTCTTTTAATTTAGACATCCGGCCAGAAGGCCAGAAATAAAGAAAACTTCTATTTCCATAAAAGACACCTCCTCAGTGATAAGGGTATTAATAATAATTAAAAAGAAACCATTCATTGCTGGTTCTGAGGTAAGATTTGAAGCCCATTTCCTTAGTTCCCACAGATATTTGCCAGTATTGATTCAGACTCTTGGTGCATTTCACCATGTTTGCATATATTAAATGGCAAAAGCTGACTAGTTTCATAGGTCTTTTATTACATCAGGGGCGGTCAAAGTAGGGGTGTAAGAAGCTGGTCCAGTGGAATTTGTCCATGGGGCAGAGGAAGCAAGCTGCATAAAAAAGATTGCTTTGTCTTCTATGTTTTTTCTATTGAATTGTATTTAATAGAAAATATTAGATATCGTACTATATCCTGGAGAAAATCCTTCCTTTGTTATCTCTTTCTTTGGGATGAGCAACCCCCTGACAGATCTGTTTCAAGCAGAGCATTCAGGTGTTGCACTGAAGTTATTTGATTTCTGCCTTCCTGAGATCAGCTTTCTAAGAGTAAGTTAAACGTGTGCCTTCTGATTTCTGAAAGGGGTGCAAGTGAGACAGACGAACCAAAGCCAGCTGACAGCATTAGAAAGACTCCCCTCAAATTCAATGGGTTTTGGTCAGACCCAAAGCCACTTGGTCTGAAGAAAAAGAAGAGGAGCAGAATTTGAGTATTCTCCAAGTGTCAGAGACATAAGCAAGGCTGTATGTAATGGAAATAAGGAAAGGCTGGCTGATAAAGATAGGGCAGCAGTTTCCTTACAAGCTTTTCTTTGTTCCTATGATTTAGGACAAGCCAGTTTCTGACAGATTAGTCAAGTATCCATTTTCCTTACAGGAGAAGCTGTGGTGAGCATCAGCAAAGGCTGAATATACCACACCGCAGAAGCTGTTTGAGGTAACAGCCTTCAGCAAGGAGACCAGCAGCTGGTCTGAACAAGAGGTAGGCACACAGGCAGCATGCTGCCAGACACGCAGCTGTATTTGCAGTACACAGTTACCTGCAGTACCAAACAAGAGGTACAATGAAATTTCTCTCACCCAAATGCTGATCAAAGGGCACTGAGACATTCCACAGCAAAGTAATGATAATCCAGCAACGTATTCCCACTGTTGGTACAGAAGCAATAGCCCTAACACAATCCGAAGGTGACATTACTGCTGCTGCTCTACAGCCCAACCTGCACAGACCCTTAAAGAATCCCATAGCTGTTTTACAAGAGTGAACACAAAGTTCTGATAAAATTCCATTTTCTATAATTATGTGCTGCCTACCTACATCTTCCCCATTGCAAAAAAACAAGACAGACCTCATCCTTGGTGGCAGTTGCATTTGTGTGGAAGGAAAGCATGAATCAATTACTGTTTATAAAATGCTTTTGACTCCTAAAAGACTGTAAGTCCCTCTACAAACATACCACACTACCATATGCTTTCCATTGGGCTCCAATGATTGATGAACTTTCAGGCCAGAAATGCCATTTTGATCAACTAAGTCAACCCTGGGCACAAGAGAGGCCAGAGAATTTCCTGCAGCAGGTCTCATAATCAGATTTAAACATGTGGTTATAGCTTAGAATCATAGAATCACAGAATCATTTAGGTTGGAAAAGACCTTTAAGATCATCATGTCCAACTGCTAATGTAGCACTGCCAAGTCCACCACTAAACCCTAAGCACCACATCTACACATCTTTTGAATACCTCCAGGGATGGTGACTCAACCGCTTCCCTGGGCAGCCTGTCCCAGTGCTTGATAACCCTTTCAGTGAAGAAATTTTTCCTAATAGCTAATCTAAACCTCCCCTGGCACAACCTGAGGCCATTTCCTCTTGTCCTATCACTTGTTACCTGGGAGAAGAGACCAACACCACCTCGCTACAACCTCCTTTCAGGTAGGTGTAGAGGGTGATAAGGTCTCCCCTCAGCCTCCTCTTCTCCAGGCTAAACAACCCCAGATCCCTCAGCCGCTCCTCATAAGACTTGTGCTCTAGACCCTTCACCAGCTTCATTGCCCTTCTCTGGACATGCTCCAGCACCTCAATGTCTTTCTTGTAGTGAGGGGCCCAAAACTGAACACAGTATTCGAGGTGTGGCCTCAACCAGTGCCAAGTACAGGGGGACGATCACTCCCCTAGTCCTGCTGGCCACACTATTTCTGATACAAGCCAGGATGCTGATGGCCTTCTTGGCCACCTGCGCACACTGCTGTCTCATGTTCAGCTGGCTGTCGACCAATACCCCCAGGTCCTTTTCTGCTGGTCAGCTTTCCAGCCACTCTTCCCCAAGCCCGTAGCGTTGCATGGGGTTGTTGTGACCCAAGTGCAGAATCCGGCACTTGGCCTTGTTGAATCTCATACAACTGGCCCCGGCCCATCGACCCAGCCTGTCCAGATCCCCCTGTAGAACCTTCCTACCCTCAAGCAGATCAACACTCCTGCCCAACTTGGTGTCATCTGCAAACTTACTGAGGGTGCACTCGATCCCCTCGTCCAGATCATTGATAAAGATATTAAACAGAACTGGACCCTATAATGAGCCCTGGGGAACACCACTTGTGACCACCCACCAACTGGATTTAACTTAACCGGCTTGTGGCAACAGAGGTAGCAAACAAACAGGAGTGTTTCTGTTTTTCCTAGAGAAAGAACAGGTGATACCTGAAAGAGTTTTAGAATCAATCTCTCAGTGATTTTAATCCTGAAAAACATTTCAAGAGCTTTATACTAAGTTTTCATTTAGGGAACATAGGTCTGTACTGCGTGTTGTAACTGTTTCTGTTTAGGGTAGAAGGTTTTTATCCTTCTTCTTCTTCCCTGGCCCAAGAACCACAAAACGTCTTTTCCTGGAATTGCTCAATTGCATGTAACGATAAATTA
The DNA here is from genome assembly GCA_013401315.1 of Balaeniceps rex. Lineage (NCBI taxonomy): Eukaryota > Metazoa > Chordata > Aves > Pelecaniformes > Balaenicipitidae > Balaeniceps > Balaeniceps rex. The sequence continues at coordinate 185,333 of VYZW01053825.1, read as the reverse complement.
AAGATGAGCTATCCCTATACTGAAGCTCTGTTCAAGACCCACATCAAAATATGTCTGTGTCCCACATTTACAAAATGCATATTTGCTTCATGCTAAGAAAAACTGACATTTGTGAGTAGCTGTGTGCTTTGTGTTTCACTGAAAAAACACGGTTTATCTGTGGTTTGTGAAAGGTGGGCTTCTCTCACCAGAGGTGCATACTTTCCCAGGAAAGGGAGGACTGGTCTCATTAAGATCTAGTTGAGAATGAATTGCCCTGCTAAGAGGAATGCTTTGCAAGTTCAGTATCTAAATAACAAAGAAAAACACAGAACACTCAAAATAATAAGACCTGTCATTCATGCACAAGTTTAACCTGGAAAGCTGAAGCAAGGCAGGTAGGAAAAAACGTAAAGCATTTCAAAGTGCCAGGCAAAACTCTAGATATGACTTCCCACAGTGGCATCTGCCCACCCCTCGCCATAATGGTAAGGGTGTCTTGATCATATCAATATTTTCCACAAGTCCTCCGTGCCTACATACCAAAAGTAACAGGAAAAACTATAGGAAAAAAAGTGATGCAAATAAATGTATTGGGGATGAAATTCATATCTCTCAAAATCAATGGCAGTTTTGCCGCTGGTTTCAGCAGAGTCAGATTTCACGTACAGCTAACAAAGCAGGTCACTGATGTCCACATTAGACCACTTCCAGATTCCATGCATGGAAGCTCCTCCCGGAAAAGGGAGCTTTTGCCTACCTTTCTAAAGTCCTAATTCAACCTGGTACTTAAAGCCCTTGAGAGAGAGATTATTCACAGCTTTACACTAAGTAAGCGCTTATCTTGTCCAACTGCAGCCTAAGACTATATCTTCAGGGAAAATACAAAGGTGAAAAGGAAGGGACGTGTCCTCACTAGGAGGATGACAAGTCTCAGTTCTCCCTAACCCTTGCTCTCAAACGTATGTTCTTTCTGGTATTTGAGTGTCTGAAGAAAACATTTTTCTTTTTTCCCCAGCTTGGGGAAAAGTGGCATTCCTGGATCCTAGATAATGGGGGGACTCAAGGAGGAAATGTCTCCAGGCTCGCTGCTGAGTGTCACATTTGTATTAGTCATGGCACCCTCAAAGCCTGGCAGCAGTCCTCATGCTTTGGGAGTCCCAAAGACCTGCAAAATCCTCTGAAACCAGAGGCTAGCTAGGTATGACCAGAGGCCAGGGTGACGTTCAGAGTGGTCTTGCCAACTCTTCCCAGTCTGAAGCAGCCACCACCCATTCAGTTGGTCTCTGTGGACACCTGACCTCACTCTCCATAGGAGCCTTGAAACCTGTCCTCTCTATTATTCCCTTCCTTCAGAAGGAAAAAAAGTCCATAAAACCACCCTTTTGGTTGAAAACACCTCACTGCATAAGACAGCACATATTCCACTTTTGAGCTGAGGTGGTGTAGAAAAGGTCAACCAACACCCAACAAATGAGCAAGCTGTTCTTTTTTGATGTTTCCAGTTTTAGAAAGCCCCAGCCAATTCTCTGGATAGAGCACATTTTTAAAGAAAATGGGCCAGAAAGTCCTCTACAGATGAGTCACACTAACTGAATATCAGAGCGGAACAATGGAGCTGTTGTCCTACCAGGGCTGAGCCAAAAATAGTTGTTTTCATAAGCCTTTTACCTGATTCTCATTCTCATCTGCATTGAGGTCCAGTGGGGATGGGAGAACCAGTTTTACTTCAACTCTAAACTCTTTAAAGATGTGTAGCAGAAGTGTATCACTGAAAATGATATAGTAAATGAGATTGTTGGCAAATGACTAAAATGTTGGCAGAAGATGGTAAGCAGGACACGGCATCATTCTGGGTTTCTGCCTACCTAATAAAACCTTTTTTGATGTGCATCATAAGTATGCCTCTTTCCACACAAATACCCCAACACTTGGATCTTAGCATGTAAGACCAGGGAACTACAGGCCAGTCAGTCTCACCACTGTGGCCAGCAAGATCATGGAGCAGATCCTCCTAGAAACTGTGCTAAGGCACATGGAAAATAAGGATGTGATTGGTGACAGCCAACATGGCTTCACAAAGGGAAAATTGTGTCTGACAAATTTGGTGGCCTTCTATGACAGGGTTACAGCGTTGGTGGATAAGGGAAGAGCAACTGACATCATCTACTTGGATGCGCAAAGCATTTGACACTGTACCACATGACATCCTTGTCTCTAAATTGGAGAGACATGGATTTGACGGATGAATCACTCAGTGGATAAGGAATTGGCTGGATGGTTGCACTCAAAAAGTTGTGGTCAACGGCTCGATGTCCAAGTGGAGACCAGTGACAAATGGCGTTCCTCAGGGGTCGGTATTGGGACCAGCGCTGTTTAACATCTTTGTCGGCAACGTGGACAGTGGGATTGAGTGCACCCTCAGCAAGTTTACCAACACCACCAAGCTGTGTGGTGTGGTCAACACGCTGGAGGGAAGGGATACCATCCAGAGGGATCCTGACAAGCTTGAGAGGTGGGCCTCTGTGAACCTCATGAAGTTCAACAAGGCCAAGTGCAAGGTCCTGCACATGGGGCAATCCCAAGCACAAATACAGGCTGGGCAGAGAATGGTTGAGAGCAGCCCTGAGGAGAAGGACTTGGGGGTATTGGTTGATGAGAAGCTCAACATGGCCCGACAATGTGCGCTTGCAGCCCAGAAAGCCGACAGTATCCTGGGCTGCATCAAAAGAAGCGTGACCAGCAGGTCAAAGGAGGTGATTCTCCCCCTCTACTCTGCTCTTGTGAGACCCCACCTGGAGTACTGCTTTCAGCTCCCCAACATAAGAAGGACATGGACCTGTTGGAGCAAGTCCAGAGGAGGGCCATGAAGATGATCAGAGGGCTGCAGCACCTCTTCTATGGAGACAGGCTGAGAGTTGGCGTTGTTCAGCCTGGAGAAGAGAAGGCTCCGGGGAGACCTTATAGCAGCCTTCCAGTACAAGAAAGCTGGAGAGGGACATTTTACAAGGGCATGTAGTGATAGGACAAGGAGTAATGGCTTTAAACTAAGAGGGAAGATTTAGATTAGATAGAAGGAAGAAATTCTTCACTATGAGGGTGGTGAGGCACTGGAACAGGTTACCCAGAGAAGCTGTGGATGCCCCATCCCTGGAAGTGTTCAAGGCCAGGTTGGATGGGGCTTTGAGCAACCTGGTCTAGTGGAAGGTGTCCCTGCCCATGGCAGGGGTGTTGGAACTGGATGATCTTTAAGGTCTCTTCCAACCCAAACCATTCTATGATTCTATGATTCTCTATATGAAAAGCAGGCCCACTCTGGGTATTATTACTGACCCCAGCAGTCACGTTGCTCCTGAAATAAAAGCCCATAATGACAGCAGAATTGCCCTCAACTGTCTTTTTATGTCCAATATTTCATGCTTACACAGGCCTTTCATAAAGTGCAAAAGCCAGTGTCTTGGAGGAACATATGAGCATGCTACAACTAATGTACACAGGACAAAACTTTGTCATATCCTTGCAGCCAAGATATGTAACATCCATCTTTTTATTACTCTCACCTCCATACTCATCTGTGCTAAGTTAGGTTGTGTGCCCAACCAAGAGAAAACTGTCATGCCATGGCAGGGGCGTTTGGCCTAAATTCAAAATGGGTCGTGGTTTTAGATGCCTGAATTAAGACAGGATAAAAGAAGTAAATTTTCAGAAGTATTAAACCTCTGTCCATAAAGAGAGAAAGAAGAAAAAAAAGACACTCTTTTTCAATTTGAACACCAAAAAAAAAATCACTAAAGCCTACATTAAGTCTACGACATGAAAAGCCCCTCAATAAGCCACACAACACTCAAAGATGACAGATAAATAGTACAGTATTACAGATCAACTGGCTGGCATAGAGAAATCAAACGATTTGTTCAAAACTGCTGTGGAGATGAGGGCAGAACCCAGAAGTCAGATATTTCAAGTGGTTACCACATATCCCTCCCCTGGAAGCTGGCAGCTAATCCCGTATGCATTTTTTAAAAACCATTATGGAAGTTGTCACGTTCTGTGACATGTTGATCAAGGTTCCCCACCAAGCAAGGGGCTTTACTTAACCTCAGACCTGCTTTTGAGTTGTGCACACATCCAAGCACAAACATGCAAGCACAAGTCAACAGACCCGCAGTGTCATGGAGCCAAACGATATTCTTTCAAAGCATCAGGCTGGGAGAGGGGGCCAGAAGCCTTTGGCAGCGCTCAGACCTCCCAGCCTGAGAAGAGAGGCTCTCAGGTTGCTCTGTGGCTGCATACATTTTGTCAACTGATTTCAGACATTGGGAACATGACAAGAGTTTTATAACCTCCTCCATCTATCAATCCCTTTCACCCGCCTTGGTGAGCACAGTGAAAGGATGGGATGTGAGAGGATGCTGGGCAAGGAGAGGGGGCATTTTTTCCCCATCCCCTCAATTCATCCCGAAGGGTTTGTTTTCAGCACTTTAGAGCTACTAATTTATTCACATGGTTCTTCACTTTAGATTAAACATGTTGTAAACCCTTGTGCAGCCACCAGCTAGAGCAATTCAGCTATAGTGAGATGCCTGAGTCAAGTCTCATGTCGCTTCCTTCAGGGCTAGTTTTGTTAAAAAGCAGAAGATACAAAAGACTGGATGGATACAGAACCATGTACAAAGAACATTCAGGATTGCGAAAGGACTATCCTACACCCTAAGCCCTCTGAGATACCAGACAAATCCCTGCTGCCTTTAGATCTTGTCACAGGCTTGCTCTTGACCATGCGCCCTATGCTCATGCGACTCCATTTTAACAGGTCATGCAGATACACCAACATATACAAACAGGACCCAGGCCCACCTTCTGCTTTTCAAGTCAGACACATTTCTAGCCTTAATGCCTTAGCCAAAGACACGCTAACTCCTCTAAAGGTAACCTATTATGGGTCAGTTTAGACAAGCAGAGTGCTGTTGATCTCTTGGCTGACCAACCAGTCTACTTTCTATGACGAGACAACTGTGTAAGTTGAAAGAAGTCATAATTCCCATTTATCTGACACTTGTGAGATTGCATCTGGAGCACTGTGTCCAGTTTGGGTTCCCCAGTACAAGCAACGCATTGACGTCATGGACCAAATACACTTCATCTGTAATTCAGCTGTGCTGGATTCCAGGACTAATGGTTTATACAGGATGAGCTTTGTAGCATTGATTCAGACCACAATACAGGTTTTTCCCCAGGAACATAATTCCTTAGAGGCAAGACTACTTATTTATTTGTATCAATTTCAGCTGGGATTTTAAGGTCAGAAAAAGAGCCATTTTTTCAACAGGAACTAAAAGTATGACCAGTTTGACTACAGTGGATGCCTTTACTGAGTTTATGCCTAATAAAAAAGTAGACACTGGTACAGATGTGTACAAAGCCTAGACATTATTATGTGGCAAGTAAGACCTTGATTGCCTACCATTTCTGTTTGGTATTTCCATGTTTTTGAGCTGCCTTTCTTTCTGTTTCTTCTCCCTCTTCTCACAAATAGGAAGATACAGCATGCTTTTTGATTGTATCAGTGGCAATCTATGAATCTCCTATAGTTTCTCTGTAGACCAGAACAAAACTCCTCCCCAGTCATTTCACATTTCTTTCACGTTATTTTATGTCTGCTGTCTGAAGATGAAGGGTTTATTCCCTTCCTTGCCATATGGGAGCAATAATAGATATTCAGCAAGCGCAGGGTTTTCAAGAGAGACAGTATCTGAAAGCAGTACCTGAAAGTTCAAGAGAAATATGTATTTCAGAATTGCATCCAGAATTGCAAAATTCACATATGTTGTACCTCACCACTGAGGCTCCTGTATCCCAAAGCCTTCATCTTGTCCATACATGTAAATAAGACAAGCCAGGGACTGTTCCTTGGCACTGGAGCCAACTGCCCAGCAGCTCGTATTCAGACAACTAAGCCCTTTCACCTCCCCAGAACAAGGTGCCTGCAGCCAGATTACTACTGGGGATGGCCCCCGGCCAGTGCGAGTCCCCAGACAGAGCCCAGGCGTTGTCTGGAGAAGCGCTAGCCAGTGTGGGCTGGAGCTGCGCTAAGAGCTGACAGTACGGACAGGTATGCACCAGTGCTCAGGGCTATGCCTTGTCCCTGTTTAACCTGTTGGGATAAACCTGGCCACATCCTCCTATGGCTCTTGCATTTGCGGGCTTTTCCGCTCTCTCTTGGTCATCGCAGAAGAATGGCCTCTGTTCAGCCAAAGCTCAACTGCAGTTCAAGAATCATGTCAGCAAGGGCTGGAAAATAGCAGGACAGCACATAAATTCTTAGAGTTTATTGTTATATCAGAACTGACTGTTTAAGGTGTATTTTAAGGGCTAAGACAACTGTTGTTTTTCAGGAAGCAGACTGGCAGTCACACAGGGACAAATTGGGGGTAAAACCCGAAGGATCTGTCAAGTTCTGGAGATACAATATTAGACAAAAGGTAACAGATCAGATACTGCATGTCTGTCACTTACAGCCTGGTCTCTAAAGCTCCAAAAGACACAGCTCTTATTTTAAGGTCAAGTTTCCACACCCTTCCACATATCTTTGCAAAACTCGATGGAGACACATCCCTGAGGGACCACCTTGTATGCGCTGGCCCTGCCTGCCATTTATCATCGCGCTGGAAGTGCTCATGAATTACTCTCCACATATACTAGTTTATTTAGAGATAATTTGAGTTGCTGCGTGTGTGAACAGGGTCTTTCATTGAAAATCTGTAAGCAGCCAGACGGAGGGAGGGCTCATGGGGAGCCGTGATAAAGTGTTTCAAGCAAACGACACCCCAAACAGTTCCACGTCTGCAATGCCAGGAGGCAGCCCGCAGCACGAGGGAAACACCAGCACAAACAGCTGTCACTTTTTGCTCGGCCAAAACCAGGAGTTCTGCATATTTATTTAAACTCAGCTGACTATTAAAGTATACACAGGTAATACTGACTGTGGGTGCAGCAATGACATGTTTCAGTGGTATCTTGCTTTCTATTGACCCTTTCCAGCCAGACCAGAAATGGGTAATTCTAGTGAAAAAAAAGAAAAAAGACCAGAAGAAGGGAAGAAAAAAGCACACTTTCCTTCTTACCACCTTGAAACAACTTGGAGTATGTATTAACAGAGCCTGGGTGGATGCCAGGTTTCCACCCTCCTAGAGGGAAGGCTTGAGGATATACTTCATTAGTAAAGATACAAGAAGCCTAACGCAGCACATAGCTACCTGCTCTGTGAATATTAATAACAATGTTAAGCAATGTCATGTCAATTACCTTACAATTACAATTGTAATTACAATTACACCTTAAAATTTGAATCCATAGGTGTGGAGGAAGGACACCCATGTGCAGCTGTGCATTGGCAAATCACTGCCTAGGAGGGCAGTACCATTGAGAGGCTTCGCGTGAACCTCCCTGATCTTTCTATTAATTTCCCATTCAGCCCTTGCTATTCTCCTCTTGCTCTTGTCAGAAGCCAGATTGTGAGCCACCAACAGCTGATATACAAAGGACGTGGTCACTTGTTGAACTGGAGCAGAAAACCCCATCCTTTGGCAGTGGAGAGCACATATTTCCTAGTCTTAGTCAATGTGGTGGTTATTAAAATGTAAAAATAGCAGGTTCCAATGCAACTGCTATGGTATCATTGGATAACTCCTGATATTTCAAAGCTGGAAAGTCTGGGCTAAAGATGTGTAGCTTGTTTTGCAACATGAAAGAAACATACAGGTCTGAGAATGTATGTTGCTGTACAGCTGGCGTAATCGTGCCAACTAACTGCATTGACTAAACACATATTGGTATCTATAATTATTGATATCAGCATCAGTCCACTTACTACACTGGCTTGTGCAAACTTTACACAGACCTTTCAGCTAATAATTGACCTCTAAAAGAACTCTAGCTACCTCTCAGGAGGTGACAGCTCCATCTAATGACCCTCATCATGGTACCAGACACCAGCATTCAATATCACAATAGTCCCGTGAAACCAAGCTCACTCCTGCTCAGAGAGACCTGGCTTCCAGATACTGGCAGAGAGGCCAAAATCTTGACTACTGAATGCATGCTAGACCAAAGACTGGTCCCTGCTAAATAAAACTTGCAAGAATAATATTAATGATAGCTCACACTACACAGAACTGCACTTTACTTCACCTGGATCTGCAGACAGGATGATTCTACCATCAATAAGAGCATCTCTAGAATTTAGGTCATGACTAGATGTCACCATGAACCATTGTAATTTCCACCCCAGAATTTGTCCTGTTTCACTAATTTGGACGGGTAACAATACACACAAGGACCTTCTGTTCTTTGCATGTTGTCATCCACGGTGCTTTAAGCAATTTGTCTGGTGTCAACCACATTATTCCCCCATGCCAGGAAAGTGAAAAACAAAGAGTAAACAGCTTTGTGTGGAGAGAGGTCTTCTAGTCTGAAGACTGGTGAAGGAAAAATACGATGTCCACCTACAAAAAGCACAAAAAAGGAAGATCTGGGAAACCGCAGACTAGTGAGCCTTGTTTCAGTCCCTGAGAAAACTATGGAACAGGTCCTTACAAATGCTATTTCCAGGCACACAAATGACAAGAAGCTGACTGTGAAAAGCTAACGTGGATAGACTGAAGGGTTAATCATGCTTGACCAAACAACTTACTCAGTGGATGAGGGGAAAGTTGTGAATATCATCTACCTTGATTTTAGCAAGGTGTTTGACACAGCCTCTCTCAAAATCCTTTTTGACAAGCCACTAAGATATGGACTGGATAGATGAAACACAAAATGGTTGAGAAACTGACTAAACTGTTGAGCTCAGAGGGTGGTGGGTAAAGGCTCAAAGTCATGCTGGCAGCTGGTCATAAATAAAGTTCTTCTGGAGTCAATGCAATTCAGCTTTATAAATGTAGGATTGAATGCACTGCCACCAAATTTGAGGATAAACCTAAGCTGGGAGAGGAGGTAGGTGAGCTGGAAGGAAAAGCCACCATACAGAGAGATCTCAACAGGCTGTTGAGATTTGGCCAACAAGAATGAGGTTTAACATGAGGTTCAGCAGAGATAAATGTCAAGTCCTGAACCTGGGATGGAATAATCCCAAACAGTAGCACCAGCTGCACACTGGCTGGCTGGACAGTTGCTCTGCTGAAAAGGTGTCTTGGCAGCCAGCAAACTGAACACAAGCCAGCCATGTATCCTGGCAGCAGTGAAGGACAGCAGCATCCTGGACTGAATTAGCAAGGCTATTGCTGGTAGATGAAGGGATGTGATTTTCCTCCTCTGCTCGGCACCTGTTAGGCCACACCTAGAACACACTGTCCAGTTTTTCTCCCCCCAGTTCAAGAGAGATGCTGAAAGCCTGGAGATGGTCCAGAGGGGATCAGCAAGATTAGGGGGCTGGAGAACTTCACAACTGAAAGAATTGTGCTTGCTCAGCCTTGAGAAGGGAAGGCTTAGGGTGGGGAAATCAAATCACTGCCTTCCAATACCTATAAGGTAGTTGTGGAGAAGACGCATCTGCTCACAAGGAATGCACTATGACAGGAGAAGAAGCAATGGGCACAAGCGGCTTCAAGGGAAGTTCCACTGGGATATGAAAAAAATTCTTTGCTGTGAGAGCAACTAAGGAGGATCAGTTGCCTGAAGAGAGTGGAATCTTCCACACTAGAAATATTAAAGACTTGGCTTGACTGGGCCTTGAATAACCTAATCTAGGGCCCTGCTTTCAACAGAAAGTTGGACCAGATGGTCTTGGTAGGTCCCTTCCAACCTAGACTTTTCTGTGTTTCTGTGATTCCTTTCTATTTCTTCTTAGTATATACTTTGCTATGTATTTATGCTGGGGAAAAAATTATCCTGAGCTTTTGAATTTGGAGCAGAAAGCAGTAAGGATGCAACAGTATTTGTTTTCCATAAGTGTCCAAGATACAAAGAGTTAAAGATCTCTCACTAGCTCAGACAGCAGCTCCATCTCCCACATACCCAGACTTTTAATGGCCTGGGTTGCACCCTATCCTGGACACCTGGCAGACATCCTCTATGCCAGGTTTCTGCCCAGTCTAACCCTGCCCGGAGGGGCAGTGAGTCCCATGCTTCTCGCTGGCCATGCTTCCCGACTGCTGACTTGTTTCATGCTCCACATCGCGTGCCAGCGCAAAGCACAAGCCCTGCCCTTCCGCCTCCTGGACATGAGCTGGCATGCATGGCCTAGCCTCCAAGTGGGCGCAGCAACCTCCCATGAAAGAGAAGGAAAAAAGGTGACTGTTACCAGTAAAGGCAAAACTGGCTGCAGCCAAAGCTCTCAGCCCACCAGAAGCCCCTGTCATGGCTTGAGCTACAAGCCTAAGAGAGGAACAGAACCTCACAGATTACCTACCTCAGGGCCAGTAGACGAATGAGGCAAACCTATTGAGCTGTGTGATTTTTAGCTGAGCACCTTTAAACTCGCCATCCCACCCACTGTTTCCCTGCTGGGATCCACACCGAGATGGACAGGATAAGGAGGGTGGGTTTATCATTCATGCCAATGCTTTCCTGTCCTGCACGCGGGGGCAGGAGGAAAGGAGAGCCGGCTTCGGCGGGAGGCAGCTGGCAAGCGAGGCAGAGCGGGATGGCAGCGAGCTGGGGCAGCACCGGTGGTGTGCGCCTGGGGAGGCCTCAGGGCCACCAAGCGCCGTGGCACACCTTTGGAGTGGCTTCCACCAGCGTGAAACTGTCTCCATTGCGGAAGCCGCACCTGAAATACCTCTCCATAATTGCTTCAGACAGAAATACCTCTCCAAAATTGCTTCAGCTAAGCAGCGATTCCTACCCTGAGGAGCTGGAGACATGTCTAATCCCAAACTCCTCCCTCCCCGGGCCCCAGCTCCTAGCTTGCCGTGAGAGCGATACAGACCCCTCTGCAGCTGTGAAGCACAATGAGATGTCTGTGACAATGGGAACCCACTCAGTGCAGCAATCCTTGAGGTGTTTGGGGTGATGCCCAGCTGTGTTGTGCTTGGCCCCATCCGCAGGCTTCCAGGAGACCCTACGTCACTGCTCCCTGTCCCAGCAACATGCCAGGGCAGCCGTGCAAGCCAGGGAGGAAAGCGGCAGCGTTAGTAGTGGGGAAGACAGCAGCCAAGCAGCCACCGTGGAGCCACTGGGAAATTAGAAAGTAGGCAGAGTAGGCACCTGTTTTTGTGAAAATGATCTGCAATTAAATTGATATTAACTGTTTCAGGCCATGCACAGGAAGACAATGTAGGCTTGAAAACAGGCATGAAGCACAGCTTCACAAAGGCAGGGAACCAATGTATGCTCGTTATTTATACCAGATTCCCACATAACATGGTTCAGGAGATCATCGCCTGTCCATCTTCCCTCTGCTGAATACACTGGCAACCAAACGTGCCAGAGAACTGAAAGATGATGAGATTTCGATCCGTTGTATGAAAACAGCTGAGCAGAGGAGAGAAGCCCTAAAGCTGCCAGCCCAGCTTGGGGATGAGTTCGTGAACAATCAGAGATCACAGGCTTTGGATGGGGACCAGCTGTGGTCCCAGGGCTGAGTGCAGGTGAGGCACAGATCCTGTTGAGATATGAAATGGTGGTCAGCAGGTGTCCGGGCAGGTGACTGACTTGAGTGGGAGATGGGACATGGGCCTCCCATGTTAAAGAAGAACTGCTCAGTGTTGATCTCCGCAAGCTCTCATGCTTGGTAAAACATGGGAAAAGCAGGCACACCCAAAGAAACAGCAAAGTTTGGTAAAAATAGCATTGCAATTTCCTCCTTACATTGACCTACACCCATAGTGGGATTCACTGGGCACCATTTTTCATCCACTGGTTTCTCAGCTCCTGAACACTTCCAGTATTTCAAAAGTTTTCCCATGTTTCATAAAATCAGGAGTCTTCAGCACAAACACAAGGAAAGAGAAATGTGGGATGGCCAGGATGCCCAGTGCTCACCCAGTGCTCTGCTTCTTTCCCTGCAAGCACAGAGGTGGCACATGAGCAGTAGGGAAGACCTTGGGTTGCCCGAGGAAGGGGCAGCCCCAGCTCCTGCCTCCTCTCTTCCCTAAACAAAAGGAGCTGTAACTGTTGAACCACCTGGGTTTGCAGCAGAAGCATTCTGAGATAAATTGCTCTGGATCTGGGGCTCTCCTAAAACACTCAGTGAGCAGATAGTGATTTGGGAATGGCTTAATGCCCTTGGGTGTGGGCATCTGCAATTCAGCTTCTTAGTACACCCAGCCATTTTAGGGTCTTCACCTTGAAGTTTCGAGAGCTCGAGTGCCCATTCACCATCTGCTAACTGGTAACTCTGGGACCAGGGCACTTTGATTTTTATTAGAAATTACATCCTGATATACACAACTTTGCACAAAAGAGGACATCACCCCAGAAGGACCAAGTGTGGATGACAGGCGTGACAGTAAGGATGACAAACACTGCAGTCGTGTTTAGAAAGAAAATTTAGTGGGGCAACACAATCGTGTTCATGGCCTCCCAGTTGGTTCAAAGCTCAACCATAATGCCCAAAGTATGACGGAGACACAAAATAATGAAGACAAACAGTGTGGTGATGTGGGAATGATAAGAAGTTGTGAGGATTCTTCCTCTTATTCAAGTAAATCTTCCTGTGTCTTGTCTTAGGAAACTATTTCAAATATCTCACCTATGATAAAAGGGGGGTACCCTAACTGAGGGTTAAAAATGGGAAATCCTATGGCTGAAAGAAGGAACATCCATCAGAAGGAGGTATGCAGGGGATGGCACCTCCACACGAGAGAAACACCAACAGTTTCACAAGAGCTGCAGGCTACTCAGAAAGTGCTATATTTTAAAGCTTTTCTTGAACCTGGGATGCTTTCTTCTTAACTTAGCAGACCCTGAGGTCCTTATCAGTACTGGATGTTTAGATGACCTGGCAATCTTCTTGAACATTTTCTTTAACATGAATAAACCTCCCAAGCACAATGCGAGTTACAAACTGCCTTGACTTCCAGGAATAAGAGGATGGTTCAAAGAATGCAACCCTGGAGTCCCCGATGGAAAAAAAGAGCGTATCTTACGGCAGAGCCTTCCCATCCCCACCCGCATTTTTTCATTCAATTTTCTACCCCCTGCACTTTCGCTACGAGGCAGTCGGGATGTCTCTGTGCAGCAAGACTCATTCCAACTGGCAGCTCTGGATCAAAGAGCACTGGAAACATTAATCAGTGTGCCTAATCATTTCCAATCACAAGAAACTTTTCTCTGTGACCTGGCATATAAACACCGAGTCATTTCGTTCACTGGTTGACAGACCAGAAACCAAACAATCCTTATCATACCTAATTCATCTTACTCCTTTGGGTTATAGATGGATCAGCCTGCAATACGCCAGAAGCAGTGGCAAACTCTAGACACTTTACTTAATCAAACTGATTAGCAACCTGTCTGTAGTGCCTTTTATCTGTTGGTGCCAAAGTAGTTCACAAGCATTAAGTGCATCTAATTTTGCGATAGCAAAGCAAGATGTGGTTACTATTTTCAAAAGCACCTCCAGTAATGAGGGAGAGCTCTTGTTTTAAGGGGGTGGAGAGGTTCAAGGTGGCAAGTTTTGCTGATGCATGAAAACTGCTATGAAAATTAAGTGAGCGAATGGCAAAGTCAGGGAGGGAGCCCACGAATTTTGATTGCCAGCTATCTGTGCTGCCTGTACTGCCATATGGTTTGTAGGAAAAAGGAAAAGAAAAATCGAATCAGACATCTGTGCCCAGAGCCTTATCTATTTGGGCACCATCCTCCGGACAGCCGCACTCTGAGCATAAACAAAGGGTGATGAGATCTCCTCTCCCCTCGGCGGGTCTGTGGGGGGACGTGGTGCCTCCTGCTCTTGTTCAGGTTAATATGTGTGTGATCGCCACCTGTTTGGGAGTTTGCTCCCACGGTAACATTGATTTCTCACTTAATGCCAAGAGCAGAACAGCCCTGTCACTGTCGTAAGGGAAGTGAACAAAAAGCTAAGGTTGCTTTAGCTTTCCTCCATTTTCACTCAAGTGCCCCTGAATTGGGGAAAAAAGAAGAATTATGCCAAAGGTCAGCTTGTTCCAGGGCAGCTTGTTCCCTGTTTGAAGGAGAGAGAAATGAGGGGTGGCACAGAAACCTGCTGCTACACCTGACAGGCTCTCATGGATAAGAGCCGGTGATGGAGCCCTGCAGGAGCAGTTTGCAAACTCGCACAACCTGCCTTGAACCTTGCCCAAAACTGTCCCATTCTTTTCTCTGGTGCATGGTGCCAGAGGCAATCCAGATCCCTTTCTGTTCTATCCTGGGCACCAAGTAATATTTCTTTTCCTTGAGAGTAGGTGCCTTCGGGGAGAGGTGCGGGGAGGTGAAAAAGGGCTGGAAGAGATGCACAAGCACACGGAGACTTCCCTCCTACATCGATGCAACCCCATCCGCTGTGGTGGAAAGTTAAACGAAGGATTTCCTGGTGGAAAGGCTGCCAACCCCAAACTTGGAAGAGCTGGATTTCAACACCTGCTGAGCCACAGGCTTGCTGCCTGGCCTTGCACAAGTCACTCAAAAGCCACATGTATAATGGTCCTGACATATCTGGCTCCTGGAAGGGAAGTCCACGACACTGAGCTGGTTGGCTGCAGAGGATTAGGCATCTATGAATAGGTTTGGCACGAGGCAACGCATCCAACGACGGCTGCCAACCAGGGCAAGAGGAGGTGCCAAAAGACAGAAGCAAATCTCCCCCAGCTCTCCGCTGCTTGAGTCATTTAGCTCCGCGGGAGCCTGCTGTCGGTGTGGGCAGCAAGGGGCTGGTTCACCCTCCGTTGATTCAGCACCTGCAGTGGCTTAGCACATTATCACTCCTTGCTCCCATCTCCCTGCCGCAGGTTTCTGCAACCATTCACAGACCCCAAACTGCGCTTTATCCCTTTGATTCCCAGTCCCAATCTGCTGCAGAGGCTAATAAACCTGACTGGACAGGCAGGGGACAGGCAGGGCAGCTGGAAGCAGTAATACTTTCACCAGCTTCAGGGAGTGATGCCAGGACTGGTCCCTGGGTACCTCTTCTTCTCCCTCTGCTGACGGCTGGGGACAAGGATTTTGTACCTCTGCTTGTCACCTGGCGGCTGGGCACTGGGAGGAGGGAGACAAGGCTTTGGATATGGAGTCATGCACAAACTCTAGGCAGCTCTAAAAAAGCAAAGCAGAGCCATATCCCCCTTTGGTTAGGAGCAGAGAGTGCCGTTTTCTTTGTTGACCTGGTTGAGACTGCATTTCATTTTGGTAGCATCTCCGTACCCCAGGCCTGCGGGGTCCCCAGTGGGCAGGAGAGTCAGTCCAATGGTGTCACTGCCATGCTCGCCCCAGGCTGCGCACTCCCAGCATCGCTCCAGGCACCAGGACAGCTGTACCCCCATCCTGCATGCCTCTTGGGTTTGCTGCCCAAGACCTTTTCTGTAGCTGCTCGGCTGGCCTGTTTCCTACCACCAAAATGGGAATAAGGACAGAAGACTACAAAGTGTCTCGATCTCACAGTAAGAAAAGCAGAGACAGGCAGAGGCTGGAATATTCCCATACCAACCATTCTAAAAAAACCCCTCCTTTTTCACAGGTAACAAGCCTGTGTTGCAGCTTTCCTAGGCACTGGCTGAGGATGCCTATCAGGAAGGTCTCAGGAGCTGCAACACCAAGTTCACCATTCTCTGCACCTGACAAGCAGCAAAAAAAAAAAAAAATCAA
The DNA here is from genome assembly GCA_013401315.1 of Balaeniceps rex. Classification (NCBI taxonomy): domain Eukaryota; kingdom Metazoa; phylum Chordata; class Aves; order Pelecaniformes; family Balaenicipitidae; genus Balaeniceps; species Balaeniceps rex. The sequence goes on along the minus strand of VYZW01053825.1, from coordinate 169,592 downwards.
GGACTCACAGAAGGGAAAGTGCTGCTGCTTCCGCTACAAGACTGAAACCTGGAATGCCAAAGTCATCAGACTGTGAACTGTTTTGATAATGATGAAGAAAGGCCACTAAGCCCTCCTGAACCAAACACGAACCAAACAAACCACACAGCCTGTGTGTGCTGGGAACAGGCTTTGACAGAGCTCATCACAGCAGGGCTGTTTCATCTGGGTTTTCAGAAAAAGACTCTGTGCAATGCTAAGCATGTCATGAGCGCCCATGAAACAATTACATTTTAGATAAATACAAACATCTGGCTGCAAAATCAAGTGTGCAGGAAAGTCTCTGTTCCCTGGTGTGGAAAACTGCACTAGGAACTGTTAAGGTTTCCCAAGAACTAAGCAATTGAAAACAAGGTCTTACAACAGGATGTATCAGGCAACCACTTACCAGCTGCCTCTAACACACGCTGAGGGTCAGCTTCTTGGCTGGCACGAATCAACCCAAATTCACCAAGGTCAATGGAGATGCATTGATTTCCTTAGGTAAATAAAACGTGGTTCTCCTGCTGCTTCTCCAGGAAGATAGTAACCGTGGGGTTGACTTTTCCAAACCCAGCTGAAGCTGCTGGCGTACCTTCCCTGCAAGCAAAAAGGCAGAGCTGCTGTGGAGAAGAGCAGCTTAGCAAAATCTTGGATGAATCACAGCCAAAGGTCCATCTTCCCACAGGCCAAGCAAGCTGTTGGTGAGCTCGCTCGGCCCTGGGAGAATTGAAACCATGCTCCCATGCTGCTAACCAGAGTTGATATAACCTTCCTCTGAGCAACGCTTTTGAGTTCAGTCTTGGCAATGACGGCAGGCTCCAGAGCTCAGGGACCAGAGCAAGCACCCGTCGGTCCGTCTGCACTTATGTGCATTGATGGGTCCTACATAAAAATACCTTGATGCAACCATGGTGACTGCGAGATGCATGCTGCTGCCATTTGGAAGGGAGCCAAGAAAAATGGGGAGAGGAGCGCTTGTGGCTCCTTTTTCTTCATCCCCTCCCACTCGCTGGGAATTTGCTACTGGTAACATGAAAAAAATGGTAAGATACACTAAAACACCCAAGTCTGGGCATACAGCAGGATTGCTGCTAGTCTCTCCTGCCCTGATCTGCTGTATTTTTGAAGTTCACATGATCACACCTCCCAGTCTCTCCTCATTCACTACTGAGATTTGAAAGTGGGTCAAAACAAAACGCTTGCCATTTTACTGAAATTTAAATAAAATTGAAAAAAACAGAGATAACCAAAACCCAACACCTGTCTTCTCCTCACCCTCACTCTCCTTTCGCCATCAACTTGTTTATCAGAAACCATTTAACATATGGAAATCTTCTTATGTGAGTAAACATTTTGATTAAAAACCAAACCAAAACAAAACAAAAACCCAACACTGCAGCAAGAAAAGGGGAAAAATCCCAGCTTTTTCTGTCCCATGAAACACATCTGATCCATTCAAAACTGAGAATGAAATTCAAGGATTAAAAAAATTTATCCCACAAAATCCACCATTCTCACATTTTCTGTAACGACTCACACTTTTCAGATGGCTCAAAAATACACCATGAATGTTAGGTTTATAATTGCATCGTCACCTTATCAGTTAAAAAACAAATACAAAACCTTCAGCCATACACCAGTGAATGAATGGCAAATAGGTGAAACAGGTTTGTACTTCAGTTAGTCAGTCAGCCAAAAGAAAAAGAGAAAAAAATCAGAAAACGAAGGTGCGTTGTGCACAGGGAGGAGGTGGTTTGCCCTTGCTTTGCTGGAGTGTTGTCCCAAGGCCCTGGAGCATCGCTCCACCGGGGGAGTCCAGCCAGGCCTTGGCATGCCAGCGAGCGCCAGCACCTCATATCCTCCCAGGGTTTGGTGAGGGCTAACGGCACTGCAGCTGCAGCTTGTGGGATGGGTACGCACAGGAGGGTGAAAGATTGGTGCTGGTTTGGCAGTTCAGCAGCCCTTCCAAGGAGCGTGCGGGAATCATCTTCCCAGCAACATCTTCCTGGAAGGGGATATGGATTACAGTTTGCTGCAAATTGTCCACTGCTATCATTTTCTCAAAGCCCAGTCATTTTGGATTTGATTTTTACCCACTGTTGCTTTGTGCACTTAGATGCCGCAATCTGAAGCCATTGCAAAATGGTCACATCTCCTTTAGAGAGCTTAGGGATGGGAGCCCGGGTTCATCACGAGCCTCCGCTGCAGGCAGTCCTGCCTGCAAACGGGGACAATTGGCCAAACAGTCATGCTGCTACTCGCTGGCTGCAAGAGCCCTCCCTCCGCCACCACAAAGCAGGCTACAGCCTGGGGTGAGAGCAGCCCCTTGATACCAGGCCAGTTATGGTGCTGGAGCTCGCTCAGCCCCGAGGACACATGCTCACAGCAGCTTCCCCAACACGGCACGGCCGGGGAGACCGGGATGCGGCAGGCAGAGCTGCAGGGAGGGAACTGGGAAATGATTTGATCAGATTGAAAACAAATCTCTCCAAACACCTCCCTCTTTTCTGAGCAACTCAAAAAAAGAAATGCTGCAGAAGGTGAGTTTGCATTTAATAATGATCAAAATACCCCAACTCATTCTTAATAAAGTCTTACCACTCATTGCCTTCCCCTGTGCTCCCTTGTCTCTTTTTAGCTCGCTGTCCTTTCATTCCTCCGAAGGCAGGCAGAGCGCCCGCTGCTGCACCGCTGGGGCCCAGCAAGTGGGTCAGGCTCAGTATGGGACCCCCAGGGACCGCTCAGCTTGTGAGAGCTGATTAAAGTTTCCGTATTATTTTCATCTCGGATGGTGTCAGGCAGATCTTCGTTAGATGCTTTGTTCTAGTAGCTCCTAACTGATGCAGGCACTGAGAAGGGGGTTCATCTCATGCAGCTTCAGACATCCAAAGTGCAGGGGTCCGCACTCAACCAGCTGTCTGGCCTCCCCTCATAGTCACAGGAGGCAAACAGCCATTACCAGAGAGCAACCCACCTATTTTAGATGCCTGCCTCAAGATGAGATGGCTCCAAAGCCTTTTGACCTGATGGTTTAAACTATGCCCAGTGTTGTCCAGCCCCTGTTGAGGTCTGGATGGAAGTTTTGCTGTGGGACAGGAAGGGTGTTGGAGCTGTTTCTTACAAAGGAAAGTGGGTCCAAGCTGCTGCAAAGACAGGCCAAACCTGGGGCATACAACCAGGGCTGTCCCCTGAACTGCTAAAACCTCGAAGTGCCAGGTGGCATCATGCCACAAGTCACGTTTGGCAGGGAAGAAAAGGCTGCAGATAGCAAGTGCTCTGCTCATGCCTACACTTTCATCCCAGTTGCATACTGGGAAAGAAAATGACATTATTTCACATTATTTTTATTTTCATTACGTTTCTGCCATGACTTTCCTCTTTTTTCCTCCAATTATTGCATTGCTCTGGGATTTCCCAAATTTCCCTGTTTTCTCAAGGTGCTGTGTAGGACTGGAGTTCAGACGCTCTTACACAGCCAGGCAACTAAGGTGCCTCCTTCCTGCGGGTTGCTGCAGCCCCAGGTTCAGTGGCTTGCAAATGGAGTAACTGGACACTAACGAAAGCACACATGCTGCCTTATGAGCTTTCCTCCCATGTTTGCCTTGTTGCAGGATGCCATGGTGCACAATTCCCACGGGGAACAGACAAGAGACAGTTGTTGGCTATGCTGCGGTGATGAGCCAGTCCTCAGATGTTTGTTAAATCAGGGCCAGCATTAGGCATCATCCATTCCTGTGGTCATGGGAGGCCCATAATAATCAAGGTAGAGTCGCTTTTGCCACCCATACTGAAATTTAAATAACAAGCCCAATTTCATCCTCCTTCTAGGACAACTCGAAAGCAACACAGTATGATGAAAGGATGAGAGAACAGATGGGGTTTGTTGTCTGCATGCTACCAAGGCAAACTTTTCATGGAAACTCAAAAAAACCCACCCTGACTGTGATTCATAAATTCTAAAAGCCGAGAGAAACCAGCTAAATGATTTTGTCTGACCTTCTGCCTAATAAAGACCACAGAATTTCATTCAGTGATTTCTGCATGAAGCCCAGTAATTTGTGGTTCAAACAGAGCATCTTGACCAGCCTACTGTCCAGCTTTGATGTGAGGACGTCAAATGAGGCGCTAACCACTTCCCATGCTGTCAAAAACTGGCTCTTCGACAGGTTGTCAGCATCTCTTCACCACTGCATAACTTGCCATAGCCTTCCCAAGGATACAAAAATTCTTATGTATTTTTGCCCTCTCTATCAAAACTCTCAAACCATCAAAAAGAATGAAAATTGAGATTCTGAAGCACAAAATATCAAGCAAGGACACGCCAAGAGAAGGATAACAGAGCATCTCAAAGTAACCTTCTGCTGCAGTCAAATGGATGAAATCTACATTAAAATGCAACTCAAGGTCCACTCGTTTTCCCACTCTAGATGACACAGTGGAAAAGCTATTTTGGTTCAAAACAAAACTTTCTAAACATACACCTATCTGTGTGACTTGTAAGGAAAACACATTTATTTGGTTGCAAAAGTAGTTTTTTCTGTCACTTGTAAAGCTTGCTACAGTTTCACAGCAATAAATATTTCCACAGCAGAGACCTTGAGTGGCCAGAGCAAAATCCACTTCAAAACCATCCCCCGCAAGACAGGCCTGGTAAAAAGACAGCTTGCTGCTGACTACACCTTCTGGCTTTTTGTTTCCAAATTTCTGTGGTTGGAAGCACTGATGGGGTAAAGAAAACTCTTCTTTTTTTTTCTTTTTTTTTAAGGAAACAAGCCCAAAATGGCAGGCAGCCCAGAAGGCTGCAAGACCAGACTCCTCTCAGGTGAAAAATATTTACATTGAGCACTGAATTAACACGAGCTCTTCCTTCCTTGTGTCTTGCAAGTGCAGCATTCGATGACAGCCCCAGTGATTAACGTTCCTCCACCCACAGACCTACAACAGCCCAGGAGACAGCCTTAAGGTTTCTCCATAACATCAGCCTGTGTTGGAGAGTGGGAAGGGGCTTCAGGCACCAGGTCCTAAATCCACTCCCATTCCTGTTCATCACTAAATAACCATATTCACGTTTAATAAAACCAAGCCAGAAGGTTCATTCCAACAGTGTCTCTTTTGCTACTTTCAAAGAGACGCTTTCTCTCCCTCTGCATCTCACCCTCTGCCTGCACTCATGCTACAGCCAAACTCAGGCTGAAAAGCAAATTCTCAGGGCAGGTACCTATGGCCCCATGGCTCAGCCTCTGCCAGGATGAGCCTGGCTCAGTTTTCTGCTCCCCCTGTGGAGGGATTAGTCTCATCTGCAGAGCAGGTAAAGGTGCAGCTCCAGCTTGTAGAAGCGCTGAGCTGGCTGCGGTCAGCACGGTGCTGCCGATAAAGGTGCTGAGTGCTTGTGTAGGGTGTCCAGGGGGGTTTGAGGTCCACACTTAATTACACGCTGTTATAACCATACTCCTTGTGGTACCCAAGCTAGCAAGGTGATGGCAGTAACACCCTTGGCTGCAGCTTTCTCAGCCATCCATGAGCTTCTGCTACCTATATGGCACACAGGACTATGGCAACAGGGCCAGCACACACATCTAGAAGAACAGGACATGTAGGCTTATGAATTAGACACCCATCTAACAGGCCAGGTCTACACAAACCATCTAGTGCCTTACTGCATGCGAAACTTCAGACTGTTTTAAGGCACAGTTAAGCTGCTCTTTAAGGTTGAAGGCACCATCATTTTGTGCATGGAAGCTCTTAAATCGGTTAAAATCCTGTTTGTGTTGAAGCATACAGGTGCAAACCAATGTGGTGCAGCCTGCTTGAAACTAAAATAAGTGCACTTGAAGCAGGAGTAGCTGCATCCCATTTCTGTACCCATAGATTTGCAGAAATTAATGCTGCTGGCTCCATGTAAAGATGCTTTATGTCCACATAACTGCGCTGACACTGAAAGGATTCATACTTAACAGTGGTTCAGCTGAAAAGGCACAGCTTCTGAAAAAAGCCTAAAGCACTGTTTTTTGAGGTTCTAGGTAACCAACAGTTGAAACTCTGCTTTTAACATCATCCATCCTGAAGCAGTCATAGCGGGCAAAAGTAGCGATCCCAACAGCACAGCAGCGTAGACGACGGGGTGAAACGCCACAGCCAGTTTAAGTATAAGCCTCACAGTTTCCATTACTGCTACTGTAATCATTTTGCAACTCTCTTATTTTTCACCATTTCAGCTGGGTTTGTGGCAAATATTTTGAAAAAAAAAAAAAAAAAAGAACCCAAAACCCCAGAGACTGCCCATCCTTGACAGGAACAGTCCTGGCATGCCTGGAATGTGTAAAACCACAAAAGAGCCATTTCTGTTCATATTACTCCTTATGAAATCCCCTTTTAAAGAAGGCTCAGCACTGGAAGCTTCAGCCACACGACAGAGCCCCTTCAGGATCGCCTTTTGCTTTGAAATGCGACTTATCAGTCGAAGCCCAGGTGGGTTTGGGTGTCTGACTGTTGTGTCCTTTGCTTTGAACTCCGGGACCGTTAAGTGCACGGCCGCCAAACTGGTCAAGCCATTTTCCTCTCCTCCTTCATGCCCAGGTTCGGGGTAGATAAAAGCCGCACCAGGCTTGCTGCCCTACCAATGGCAATTTGACTGTTAATTTTACATTTAAGAAAACCCAAATAATAAAACCCATCACCACACACAGCAATTATCGCCGTTACCCACACAAAGGCCAGAGCAACCACAGTGTGATTCAACACCACCCGGGCTGCAGCGGGTATCTCTGGACACACACAGGAATACTCTCTGCAGTTTTGCAGCTCTTTCTTGTTCTGACATGTCCCTCTCTTGCATTGCTTCTGCGAGTCTTTTTTTCACCCCCACAACCCGTAGCATCGGTCAGTGAGCTGCTGCTGCTGGCAGCAGGGTGGGAGTCCGGCTCTCATCAGCCCCTTGCACTTCTAGGGATACCTACAGGGTACAGGCTGGGCAGATGGGAGTTTGCTTTGCTGGAGTGAGGAGGTGACCAGCTCATGCTGCTGCATTAGTGCAGTGTTGAGCATGACATCTCTTGAGGTGCCTCAGAAGGGTCAAATCCTGCTCCTGTTTAAGTTACTAGACAAACTCTTGTTGGCTTCTTCTTGTTTCCCACCTCTCCTCTTTCCTTTCCTGAGCTTCCTGAAGGTTTCTGGGCTCACCTTCCCAGGTAAACCATCACTACAGGCACATGGCAATCTGCAGTATGAGGGTCATGTCTTTCTTGAGCACCAGAAAGCACCAGAGCAATGCAGGGCAAAGCTGAAACACAGGGACTGTTAACCCCAATTCCCAGTACTTACTGCCTCTTATTCATGTAGACTGACATGGAGCCCTGCAAAATGAAAGAAGCACTGTAGTTCATAAGCAAGAGGTCTGGCAGGACAAACACTAAAGACTGCGAGAAAGAGCAGGCAAAGAAGTATCTTGTACAGAACTGAAAAAAGAAAAGATAAAAAATGATAAGCCGAAATTCCCCGGTGGTCTGAGTTTATCGGTGTGATTGCTTTCAGGACTTTTTTTTTTGTTGTTACCACCCTGATTTGCATACAAAGCATCTCTAACAGGAAATATCAGCTGTCCTGGAAAAAAGCGCAAGAAGGATAATGATTTTTGCTGTCAAGGGTAAAACGGCTTTCAGCACTGTACAACATGCCAGAAAGCCTCTCTCCTTGCTAAAGCAACTCGCAGCAGCACATTGCAGTTCCTCCTCACTCCCAGCTCTGCGACCCATCCCAGGGGCAGCAGCGCATGATGCAGCTCCTCAGGAGAGCTTCCATAGTTAGAAAACCTGAAAACGAAAGAAAAACAAGCAGCTGAGTTGATTTGCATTCCAGATTCACAATTAACACAGCACCAAATTAGCTGGTAGGAAGTGGAAGAGTAAAAAGGAAAACCGCCAACTTGAAAATGCAAATCTTCACCCTACTACAATTGCAAGCCACAGCCAGGATTCCTACGGGCTGGGAAGGCGCTAGTAAGAACACATTTTTCACTATCGTTTCAATGTGGTCACTTCATGAACTCGACAGTGGCTTGTGATATGTGGTTTCATTCCTATCCCATATATAGTCAGTCTCATTTCCTGAAAAGAACAAGAACGGAAAAGCAGAAAAACTTTAAAATGATTGTACGGGTCTTTCTGTCTTTTCTTTATCCTTTTTGTCTTTTATTTCTACCACGCTGCACTAAAAAAACCCAGCATTTTTTAAATTAATACAGGATAAAAAAAATGATCTTTTCCCAAGGCTCTTGGCTCTTAAAGAATATAGGTTGCTGGTCTGAAACTCACACACTAACTGTTGGCAGCACAGAATGAAACTGCAGCATTTTATTTCAATATGGTATACATCCATATATACATACAATTCCTCTACACATGGCTACCAGGAATCATGCTTCGTCCCGAGCAGCAAGAACAGAAGGCGAAGTTTGTTCAACAACCCTTTGCACTGGTATTGCAGGACCTCAGCTCTCTGTGGCCATCAACAGTCACAGCCCCACGGGAAGCACAGCAGCAACTAAAAACTTGCTTTACAGATGAGTAAGTGAGATGGTGGTGATTATAACACTACACCTCTTTGCGTTTTTCTGCAGAACTCAGTTCATTGCCTTATCTGTCCAGGCTCGGTCCCTCTCCCTTGTGGGAGCACACGTCATTAGCAGTGAGAAGCGGTCTTTGTCACCCCAGGGCTCCTCCATGCTCCTCTTCCATCCTGGCTGCTGAGAAACACTGAGGCTTTCCAAGGACAGTGACAGGTCCTATTTAAGAGATCACCTAGGCACAGCCCAGCGTCCCAGCCGAGCAGCTCTGCCACCGCTCAGTTGTTGGGCTGGCAGTTGTTGGGACCGCAGGCTAACTGGGACCTTAGGAAAGAAACTGCAGCAGAGACCAACAGCATCCTGGGCTGCAGGAGCGGGAGCTCAGGCAAGAGATCTTGGCACTCATTAGACCACATCTAGATACTGCGTCTAGTTTTGGGCACCCCTGTACAAGAAACACATTGACAAACTAGAGCAAGTGCAGTGGAGGAGCACCAAGATGGCCAAGGACTGGAGGACTTGCCTGGAGAGAAGAGGCTGAGGGAGCTGGGATTGTTCAGGCAGGGGAAGAGATGGCTTTGAAGGATCCAGCAGCAGCCCGCAGTTATTGAGAATACAGAGCCAGGTTCTCCATAGTGGTGTCTGGCAGAAGAATGAGAGACAACACGCATTATTTGAAACGAGTGGTTCAGACTGGATGTTAGGAAAAACTTTTTCCATGTGATGATAGTCAAGCCATGGAGCTGACTGTGCACTCTCATCTTTAGAAATCTTCAAGACTTGACTGAATAAAGTCATGAGCAACCTGGTCTGATCTCACAGCTGACCCAGCCTTCAGCCTTCAGTCCCTTTCAGCCTGAATTATTCTACAGTCCTACAAATCATCTTCTAACTGCCACCAGTGCAGAGGCTTTGGAGGAAAGGGTGGGAATTGCTCAGTGCTTGGGTACTGTGATATCACCCAAGCGAAAGAGTTGAGAGAAACAACCACAACCCAAGACTGTGAAGGCCCAGAAGGTCCCCCTTAGTACTGTAACTTACGTTCTCCTTGGGACATGACAAACCCCACTTCTGCATCCAGTCCCACAGTGACCCAGACACAAACTGTCCATCTCAGTTTGGGCACCAACGGCTGAGGAACCCCTGTCCATCCACGTCCCATCCGCAGCACACCCAAGAGCAGTGTTGGAGGACAGTCACACCTCCTCCCTCCCCTACAGACACACGTATTTACAGAACAAGCAGGATTTCCTAAGCCCAGTGAATAGCACCGACTAGAAAAGGGCTCTCTGTACTGCCGAAGGCTGCGGCCTCTATTCCACAGGACGGAGATGCCTCAAGAAGCCCTCCCTCTGCCCCGCAAGCTGCAATGCTCTGGTGCAGGATGAGCAAGCTGCACCGCCAGCATGGCCTTCCCTCTGCTCCATCCCTTGTGTCACAAAGGGTGTTGGAGCAATGTCTTGCTTCCAGTCAAAATAACTCATGTGGCTAAGAGACAGGAAATGTCACAACCGGGAAGATGAAAAGGGACCTTACAGACAGAGCTGCTGAGCTCTGGCTTCTCAAAAGAACCTATACAAGCCATGAGGCAACTGTCACATGTGCTGGGTGGGCAGGAGAGGAAGTGGAAGAGAAGAGGTTCATCTCCTTGCCCCAGGTCACCCAGGAGGTCAGCGGCAGAGCCATGAACCAACCTCCTCCCCTCTATCCCAGAGTCTTGATGCTCCCTTCCCTCTTCAAGCCTCCCTCCTGACACTTCACATAACCACATTTCTTCTTGGAGACCAAAGCCTAAGGGATGCCAGCTCTGCACCAGAAGTCAGTCCTGACCAAATAACATCTTTTAAAAATGCAAACCTGCATTCGCATTAAGAAACTGGTCCAGCTTTGAAGATATGCTCACCAACGTGTTTTGAGATATGGTCTATTCTCACAGGGCCTTAGAGGGCCTTAAGTGTTTATCCACACGTGGGGTTTTTTTTTACTTGGAAGTGAGACCAGTAAGCATTTTTATACCTACCTATTCATAGGTTTTTATTTTCAGTACAGAGGAGGGTATCAGATCACTCAGTTTCAGCTTTCTGCTGAAACTCCTTCGTGGCCCAGGATGGCTAATTTCAAGCAGTTTCTGAGCCCCCATAGTGACTTGTGCTGGCCTAAATTTCTGCAACTGCACCCATACAGAGGTCTACACAAATCAGCGAGAGAAACCACAGCTTCAGTCAAAATTAGTACCTTGGTACAGAAATAAAGATTAAAAACCCCACCTCCTCCTCCTCATTGATAGGTGAGGTCTTGCAGCCAGATATGCCTTCAGGAACAGCCTCCCCCTCCTCTTTCCACCCTCCCATTCCTCCATCCTTCGAGCAAGGTCTCAGGGCAATACTTTGCAGCCTTGTTTGCCGGAGGAGAAGGATGCTTTCTGTCTGGGAAGCCGGGAAGACTGTGTTGGAGCAGAGCAGACCCCGGGCATGCAATTACCCAGGCAGCAGCAACAATATGTTAATTCACTGGATCCCTCTGAAACGAAGCACAGTGCAAGTCCCTGGAAAAAGTGAAAAGGAGCCTGTTAAGGAAACTGTGTGAAGGCCTTGTGCGCAGCAGCCCCTTGGAGTCCAGACAAGGACAGACTTTGCACAGCCATCGTTTTTAGAGCCGAACTGGCAGCCAGCATGCCTCCTCTTCCCACCGCGGTGCATCCAACAGGAGCAAGGGGAACCACCCTCAATACTGACAGGTCGCTCCTGTCCATGGGACAGCATCCTTATTTTAAAGAGCTGCAGACACATGGAGTAGCCCCTGCAAGGGATGCCTCGTCTGTGGCAAGTTCACCCTGGACAGATCATGGTCAGAAGACCATGATGCCACATGGCCTCTCTCAGTGTCCAGAGCTTTCTCACACTTTCAAGAGCACAGTCTCCTCTTTGGTGTCCTCAGACGCCAAGTTCATGTCCCGAGCTCTGCCCCTCTGTTCAGGTGTGCAGAGCCCCTTAGATAACTCCTGCCCTCCAACAACAAACAACAAAGCCAACGTAGCAAGGAGAGAAGAAAACTGAAATGGTCCTTTGGCGAGTTTACCGTGAGACATCAGTGCCCTCAGAAGGTCCACACTGACCGAATACCTCTTGATGCATCACCTTTCTGACTACTACTGACTAATTCCTCTAACACCCAACTGGAAAGTACAGTCTCACGCCGGATTCATGATGGAAGTAGTCTTCCACTCCTAAACCAGAAGGGTGCCTTCCTGCAGGCAGGAAAACCTGCCTTCCCTCCTCTGAGAAAAGGGGCAGAGGAAGGGTCAAGAAGATCTCTGCTACCTCCACACGTTGGACAGGCTGCCCACTCGCATGCTTTTAGTGCAGCTTTCAGTTGACTACAAAGCTCCTTGAGAAGCAAGCAATGATTTCCATCAAAGGCAAGCACAGCTTCAAATCTGTGTAGCCTCCTGTAGAGAGCTTTCTGTTGTAATCCATGCAAAGATTAAACTGTGCCAAGTGGAAGAGTTGCACAATGAAGCCTTTTCTGCATAAGGCTGTTGACCACTGAGCTATTGAGGTCAGAGGCTCATCGGTGCCGACACACCTCTTCAGGGACAGAAGCATGGCTTTCATGCATACATACAACTGTTACCCTGAGGAGCAGGGGGCAAGCAGTTTAACTCCAAGAAGTTTAAATTCAGCCCTTAAGTTGCACCTCCTGGGTGCAAACTCCTGGGTTCCTGCAGAAACAGGATCAACAGCAGCGAACGTCTAGAGAAAGTGTTTACCAACGTCTGCCATGCACTGGCTTTTTTAGAGATTGTTTTTTGAGTGCAAGACTAAGAGAAATCACAATGTCAGCTCTTGTTTAGAAATGCATCTGTTTTGCATGGACTGACATTTGCTCTCCAAGGAGAAGATGGGGAAAGCAAAGCACAACACTGAGCTGCAAAGACACCAGTGCCTAGCCACAAGCTCTGGCCTTCGCAGAGCTCCTGGTGGCTGTCCCTAAATTGGAGCACTTCATTGCCAGATGACGTGTCTCAGATGAGATGAGTTTTCTGAAAAGCACTGACAACACATGGTTAAAAGCTCAGTTCAGACAAGCAGCGAAACAAGTCTGCTTCTGGTTTTTGAGCTGAATATTCAACGCTTTCCATGTTTGCTCACTCACAGATTATCTGGGCTGCACAATCAGCAAAACTCCAACAAAAACACTCACCGGGGCTCGGCTACCAGGCGGTCTGTAATGGAGCTGTTCTAGAGAAAAACAGAAGTGTTATCGCGCACGCGGCTGTCCCAGTACAATTAGTCATACCTGATGGAGACATACACGTCCTCGCAGGCCTCTTACCACCTTGTCAACAGATGAAGTCAAAATGAAAACATCCCAACTACCAACAATGAACTTGAAAGCTGAATCATGAATCCTAAAAGCAGCCTCAACACTACAAAGAGACGTCTTCTCAACAGAAGCAGACAGCTCAGTTCCTTCCATCTGTCCTCTGTTTCTTCTTCTCGTATAATTTCCTGATGTTGCTCAGTGAAATAACATTTCTTCTTTCATCTCCCCACTCAAGCGACCCTTCTCTGCTCTGGCTGAGGGGTGCTCCGGGGTCAGGAGAAGAAACCGTGCTTGAGGCAGGAAGAGGAAAAGGCCAGAGCTTCAGTGGTGGGAAACAACGTCCTGTTCGTCTCCTCTGTGTGACCTCAGACAAGTTCCCCAACTCTGCTTTGCCTCATTTCCCCACTGAAATAGCAAGTTCCCCACAACGCTGGGTGGCTACCACTAGGATCTGTGCGGTAGGCCTGGTGTTACCAACCTGGGGTTAACACTGGTAATAATCAGGGGAGACCGATGGTGTGTCTAAGCTTCCCTCCCATGTCAGCATCTCGTTCAGTCACATAGCGATCTTCAACGCAACCTAGACCATGGTTTCATGCAGCACTTCTATACTTTTGTACTTCACAAACGTCTCTGTTGGTGTCTTCTAGCTCCAAAGGTCTTGGCAAACATTCCAAGAGCACCACTGCCAGGCTGGTGGCTCAGGAAATCCACCTTCTCTCCTCACCACTTGACAGACACAATTCCACACGACGTTTTTTGGCATTGACACTAATAAGAGATGGAGAGGACTGCCAAATGAATGGGAGGAGTTCACCTCGTGGCTAGTACAAGAGGCAGAACATCAGGATGGAACTCAGTTGTTGGACTTCTCCAGCTGGGAGGTTACCTGCCCAGGAGGCACTGCACTAACTTCACAGGGATCTTGTGGTTGTTATCTGCAGGGAGGCCCCCGGCGCTCAGCAGGATCTAGGCATGTGTGCATGATGGTGGGGCTGGGAGCAGACACCCAACGGTTCCTCTTGATAACCATTATGAAATTCATTTGGAAATGAATTTCTTTTTCAGAAGCCTCCTCCCCAGTGCTGACAACTCTTCTGAGATACAATCTGCACTGCCAGGGCTCACAGCAAAGCGCAAGAGGAAGCACGCCCTGCTCTGAAGGGCGGCCGTCAAGGCTAGGAGCTGCCGAGCAGCTCCACATCCATGGCAGAACTCATAACCAAAGCTAAATCCTCCAGATTTGGGTAATTCCCAAGCAAGTCTCAGCCAAAACCACACATCTGTGCTCACGCCAAGGAGCAGAGACACGTTGAAAGCGAAGAGCAATTGCTGTAGGTTGCCATGGCAGTGTGCATGGATGATTTTATCACCCTTATCAGCTGCAACAGCATTTAGGCCCATTATCAGAGAATACCGGAGTATTTTTTTAAGGGTGCAGTAGGTGGGAGAAGCAGAAAATCAGTGTCAGCCAGAAGCCAGCAGTCAGCACACAAAGCAGGAGCCCTTGTTTCGAGCGAGCTGCCTCCCGCAGGTGCACGGACGTTTACCCAGCCCTGGGCTCACGCTGGAGTCCATGGGTGATGCAGGGCTCCCCAGCAGCCCCCCAGCCCAGGAGGAGAGCTCTCCCCTGCACAGAGGGAGAGCAGCGCTCCAGGGAGCTCAGCGATGGCGAGTGGAGGGCATTCGCCTGTGCTCCCCGCAGAGCTGATGGAAGTAGGTCAATCCTTCTGCTTTGCTGAACCTTTTGGCAGGTTGGTGCTGCACTGCCGTTGCTGCTCGCAGCTCGTCATTTGTGCCGTGTGGCAGCCACGTCGTTCAGAAGTTAACGAATTCAATACATCTAATTAAATCAACCTTGGCATCAGTTCAAAACCCATCTCGCTGCTTTTTTTTTTCTTTTTCCTTTTTACTCCCTGCTGTTGGTGGAGAAGAGACAGACGAAGGGAGAGATGCAAGAGAGGGTTGCTAAAGGGCAAGACGGTTTTCATCTCTCGGCTATTTCCCCGCTGCTCTCCCGTCATCGCAGAGATGCTTAGTTTTCCTCAAGGGAACACAACAAACCCACGTGGCATCACTCCTTTTGCCCCTTTCCTCCTCCCACCCCCCAGATGAAATGACCTTTTCCGTCTTCTCGCAGGCTTTGCAGAGTCGAACATATGCCGGCGATCCTTTGGCTCTGCTGCTGACACTCGCTACACTGAATGCGGGCTTGGCAAGCAAGCCAAGCTGGCATGGCTGGCAAAAGGAAGGCACATCAAAGTGTGGCCTACAGCACGTTGGCTGGACATGCTGCAAGGTGTGAGCACCATCTTCCAGCATCAGACTGAGCAAAGCCAGAAAGCAGTGGGAAGGCCACCGGAGACAGCTCACCCCAACCAGGGTCTCCTCCATCTGCTCTCCTGCGCAGCTCCCAGGCTCCTCCATAAGTCAGCGCTGCTTGATGGATGGGGTCATGAATATGGGCTCACACCGGAGAAGCCATCCAAGATGTGCTAGCAGACGGCCATGGTGCTCTTGCTGCAAAGCACTGCAGGACGGGGAGTCACCATTTGGATGATATCCTCGGTGCCATGGGGATGCAGTCAGCGAGCTGCACACGCCTGCTCTCTTCTGCAGCCTGATGTGGACACCAGGACCTCCCTGTCCAACCTCTCCTGCTTCTTTACTGCAGATCCTGCCTCTTCCACCAGCTCTTCCACTTCTGCTGCATCCTCCCTGCCCTGAGACCACCACCTGGAAAGCAGGCCAGCAGCACAGCCTGCTGCCTTTCTGTGCCGTGACTCGCAGATCCCAGCAAAACTGCCATTCCTGGAAGCAGGAGTTTAATTAAAGGCAATTGTATCATACCAAGAACACCACACCTCTGATCCTTGGAGCAAATTTGTTGTCTTTTCCATATCCTTCAGGTCTTCTACAGCCTTCCTGGGCTGGGGAACCAGTACTAGGGAATATTCCAGGTGCCACCAGACCAAGGCCATGTTGTTTCCTCCAACCAAGTGTTTATTCCTCCTTAGCTTGATATGAAAGACCTCTCTGGCGAAGAGAGAAGAGTGTTGTATCTGGATGACAGCACTTTGCGCAGCAAATTCATCTACAGTCAGTCCCCTGCTATCAACTCAAAGCCATCCTTGGCCTCCCTGCTCAAAAAGCAGCTGTTTACCTTCCCATACCGGCACTATTTGCTCTCCTTTAACCCACCTTCCCTCAAAATAATTCCTAAAACACTCAAAACAATCCTGGGCAGCTCTTCCTCCAGACTCCTAAAATGACGCTGTGCTCGGTGCTGCTTTGCTCACCAGCAGAAGTGGGTGCATATGAAGAGCTCCGGCTCCCAGCGCCGCAGCTGCAGCGGTTGGGTGCTGCTCTCCTGGCAGGGAAGGGCGTTTCGTGCAAAACCTCTTGCTCATCCCTTTCGCAGCACTATGAAAGTAGTCTAAAAAGCACTTTGAACTCTGGGATGAAAGGAGAGTGTGAAATATCCCTCTCCCCCATGGCAGCGGATGTTACAAGACTCTCTTCATGAGTGCAGAAATGCTGTTTCTCTGCAAGCAAGCTCCCCCTCCTCGCACAGTAATGACGACGTGCGATGCTCTGCCAGGCTTGGGGTCAACTCTCCTCTCTGCCCCCTTCCTCGCCTTTCGCATGTGGGCTATGCATGCCCCAGGCTGCACACCGGTAGAGAAATACTCCTGGATCAGAGGAAAGAAATGGAAGTAGAGAATACCAGTTCAGGGCAATTACCTTGGCCGCTGTGAATCAGCATGCCCTCCCTGACACCACCACTGCCAGAGCCTCTCCCATGCGCTGACCTGCTCTGCGAACAATGCCTCTACCTGTTCATCTACATCTCCTTAATACTGATCAGATATGAGCAGGGCATTTACGTGCCCTCTGTACTACAAAAGCCTGTCCCAGATGTGCCGGTGGCACTGGGTGCTGCGTGAATGCAGAGGAGGAGGCAGCCTTGGAGGAGTTGCTGGTGACCCTAGGGGCTGAGAGAGGCCAAAAGACCAAATGCCACATGGCACTGAGTTTGAAGCAGTGGTCCCTCACACTGCCGACTTAAGGAGCAACTGTCCTTTGCACAGGAAGGGTAGTGAGAGCATCTGGTGGGTTTAGCACCAGGGTTGATGGGAGCTGCTGTGACTTTCAAACTCAGAAAGAAACAGGAGGTGGTTTGTTGAGGGGTACAAAAGTTCACACAAGCGTTGCCACATCTTTCCTGCACCACCCAGGCAGGCCAAATCTGGAGGGAGAACACAATTACGGAGGTGGGCTTGCAGATTTTGGCTTGCTTCCTTCTCCTCACTCTGCCAAAGGGCTGCGATAACCATCTTCTGGTGCGTGCGGCAGCTCCTTCTGATATGACCCAGCAGGGTCCCAGCAGGTCCCAGCAGGACATGCCCAGGGTCCTCCTTGATGGGCCACATGCCCGTGGTGGGACCACAGCAGAGGCCCCAGTTTCCTACTGCGAGCCCCTGGCACACCGGGTCAAGTGCTGCCTTTGTCAAGCCACATGGCTACAGCTGTGATGGGGGGCATGGAGAGGGGAAGGAGCTATGGTTCCTATTGCAAAAATGGAGAAGGAGCTCATTCCAGGTGCTCTGCACCCAGACGACAACCTTCTCTCCGTTCTCCTCCTTCCCTCTACTTGCCACTACCTCTGGCAGCAAGGGGCTGGTTCAGCTGCTCTTTTGCTGAGACATCAGATGGGTCAACACTAAGCACAGAGCAAACGCCGTCGCCAATGGGGTTCTGGGCTCTTTGCACTGGGTTTTGCAATTGGCTTTCTCCAAAGGATGAGGTGGTATAGGAAAACCCCATCTCCGCATTGCACGTCATTGCTCCATTAACTATCAGAAAGGATAAACTATAAACTATAGTTTACAATGATGGGATCTGGACTGCTGAAACACATCAGGTTCAATCATCTACAGCATGGACCTAGGAGCTGTCGGAGCACACACAGGAGAGCAGCAATTTGCATTTCCCGGGTGAGAAAGAAACCAGAAGCTGCTTCTGGCACTAATGAACACGCATTGCATGTTAGTGAGTACCTGTGAAATTGTGTCCTCGGAGGAACAGCCATCAGCTCAGCATCTCCTTTGCACTCAGCTGTTTTCTCCTGGCACAAACCGCTGTGCAAGCAAGCCAAAAAAGATACACTAATTCTCATGCATTTGCTCTTTGATGACACCTAGGTACACGAGGGGTCAAACAGTAGGATGGGTGAACAGCCCGCATGCCCTCAGAGCAAATAGCACCAGCTAGGGAGCTTCACTGTCCCTTTAGCAGCAATTTCTCTCCCTTGTGTCCTCCTCTTGCCCAGTCCTAGATGGTGGGTCTAAAGCAATTTATTGGCAGAGATAGGAGGAAAATCCAGAGGACCAACATCCCCAGTGCTCCCAAATCTTGTGCACTCTTTCAGCTCTTCTAGATACCACAAAGCAACAAACACTAGCCTGCCCTGGGGCTGGCCTGGGCCTCACCATGGCTGCTTCCAACCCCAACTCAGCCAGGACCACCCCACATGGGCTCCCTACCCTTGCACTCTTCCTAAAACGGGATCCTCATCGCCTCTCCGAGCCCAGCCTAGCATGCTCACCAACGTCTACAAAGTACCCAGATAACTAAGCAGCACAGGACAGCCTGCGAATGATTCAGCCAGGCCAAGGCCAATGGCTGGGACGTTTCACACCGTCGCTGTCAACGCCACCAACGTCTCCATCACCGGCGGGAGCCCTGCGGGGCTGCGACAGGAAATTAGGTCTTAATCACTGTCTCGCTTTTCATTCCACACTTCAGTTCTGCTATTTTAGCAGCTGCTGCAAGCTGGCTCCACACTTTCAGACTAGCAACCGTTAGGGCACAGGGTTTAGCTCGAGTGTTTTCAGGCTGCAACTCCAAATGCAAAGAAAAATGTGAAGCTGGGGGAGGCTAGGGGGGAGAAACTGGGCAGCGATCAAGGCTTTAAGACACATCCAAGCAAGCACCAGCCTCGTGCCCACACCAACATTGCCTGCACTGCCTGGGACAGGCAGGCAGGCTGGTACATCCATATGGGCAGGACACTGGCACTGTGTGGACCTACTGGCTGGGGTTGCTGCCCACTTGGGACAGTCGTGAGACATGGTCTGATGCAGATGTGTCTCCAGGTGCTTCCCCTTCTCCTTGGTCATGATACATCTATAGATCTGTTGTGATACCAGGGTTGGGCTTTATCAGCGCAACTGCTCAGCCTCTGCAGCAGCCAGGGAAAATTCCCCTTGCAGGGGGGAAGTCTGCTGCCACTGTAACCCATGCAGATGGCAGAGCCAGCCTCTGTACACCTGCACCAGAGACCATCTAAAAGGGAGAGAGGGTGCTGGGACCCGGAAAGGGACGTGGCCAGAGCTCACTGGCACAACCATCCCTGCGCACTGACACAGGAACGCTCGCCAAGTCCCCGTCAGCTCATGCCGCCCATGTTCACACAAACCAAGGACCTCCAGAGGCAGCAGCCAGCCCAGGCAAACAAAAGGTTGGATTTTGTGCCCAATTTCAGTTACTTTCTCCTTTTGCAGCCCCTCAACCTAGGCATGATGGGAGGTAATGAGAAAGCAACCCCAAATCTCTCCACTCCTGAGCATCCAGACTGGTGCAGGTGACTCCTGGAGATAACAAACGACCTGTGCATTTTCATGGGTGCTCACACGTGCTAGAAGGACAGGTCCCCGCCATGTCCCAGGGGACGAGGGGCTGTTTGCAGCCTGCATCCCCAACAGCCCACTTCCTCTCTCTTGTGTCTCCTCCTGCCAAACACTGCCTGCAGTTTGGTGTTCAGCCCGGCAATCCCCACTCCCCAGCCCTGTTGGTCTTCCTGTCATGAAGCAGGCTCGATGGCGCATTACTGGGAAGGCAAAAATAGCCCCTCCCCACCTCCCACCGCTGGCATCCTCACCCAAATAAACACCATGCCACGTCCTGGGACAGGCTGCTGTGTGCGGAGGACAGTGATAACACCAGCAAAAAGGGGAGGAAAGAGCTGTTTTTTACAGCACGACGGGGGTCCCGACTGAAGTCAAGTGCAGGATGAAATCTTCCCCCACGTCTTTCACGACCATGACCCTAAGGTGATGCTTTTGCTGCAGCAGAAAGGCTTCATTCGCTTATTTTCCCCCCTTCGGACCTCCCCGATCCCAGCAGCCACCTCCCCCTGTGCCATCAGCCCTTGCAGCGTGAAGAAATCGATACGGGTGAGCAGAGCCCAAGCAAAGGAGTCCTTTCCCTCTCATTTCAAGCTGGCAGTGTTAAGTGGCATCCTGTGGGATCCCCCCAGTTTTGCTGTGCCACAACTGTTGGATACACAGAATTACTATCAGAATAAAATGACAGCATTGGCCGAGCGTGTGAAGGGCTCTGGCTTCCCAGGAAGGGATGACCAAAGTGGCAGAGCTCATGGGGGTGCTAACACAAAAGTGAGTCCTGCAGCCAGCATCGCTGCTTTCCCTCTACCTCCTTCCTCTGTCAGGAAACAGCCTCATGGCAAAGTGAGAATCACACAATCACAGAATGGTTTGGGTTAGAAAGGACCTTCAAAGATCATCTAGTCCGACCCCACTGTCATGGGTAGGAGCATCTTTCATCAAGTTGCTCAAAGCCCCATCCAACCTGGCCTTGAACATTTCCAGGGATGGGGCATCCACAACTTCTCTGCGAAACATGTTCCAGTGCCTCAGCACCCTCATCACTTCTTCCTTACGTCCAATCTAATCCTACCCTCTTTCAGTTTAAAACCATTCCCCCTTGTCCTGTCACTACAGGCCTTGGTAAAAAGTCTCTCTCCATCTTCTCTCTTGGAGCCTTCTCTTCTCCAGCCTTTCTCAACTCTCAGCCTTTCTTCATAGGATCACACCCCAGGAGGACGCAGCAACCTCTGCAAACCTCAACTGGGCAAACAGAGCCATTCAACCTCCCTCTCCAACACAGTTCCCACAATCCTAGAAGTCGACAAAACTCTTCCATGTTCATTGTCACTACCAAGATGGAGGTACCACAAAGACTTATGCTTCCCTCCCATTAACACATGGACGTTTCCATCAGAGCCTGACACCATGATGTCACATTTGGCAAAGCCAGCTCCTCCAGGAAGCAATGGGAATTTTTCCACCAACTTACCAGGGACCTTGAGTTCATCCTGCTGACTGACCAACATTCTGGGGAACAGCGGTTGACCTCCCATGAGCCCCATGTCAAAAGGGGAAGTGGGAGCAGAGGAGCTTGCGAGCTTGCCCTTGGTGAAAACACACTGAATCGATGAGCCAAAAGGAAACCTCACATCCTCTTAACGTGCTCCTTCATTGGGATGAGTGTCCTGAAGTTTACAAGGCTCCTTCCACAGTGACTGATGGTAGGTAACAAGCATTTCTATGTCACATTGATAGCAGCACAGCAACACCCTGGAGAGACCACAAGGAGAGGGAGCAGAAGTGGCAATGAGGTTCCTATGACCAGCCTAGTGCCTAGAGGATGACATGTGCCGGGGTAAGAGATCAGGGCAGACTTTGAGCCTGTCATTTTCCTTTGATCGACGTGTCAGTTCCATTACCCCTAAAGCCATCAGACAAAGCTGACACTGTTTAAAATACACTTCAGATGTCTGCTTCTTAGATGGCCACTGATTAGCCTATTCGTGATAGACCACTACGGTTTCATCAAAGCATCCTGTGACACTTGCCCAGCACAATTTGCCCAGACATGGTGAAACACCTGGGGATCTCTTCTGTGTGACTTAGGTACCAGCGTCAAAATGGCAAGTCTTAAAATTATGGAACCCTTGAACCAAGACCCAAATCAACCTTTGCCACAAAACTAATTAAATCTTTGGGAAAGATGATACTATTCACCTCCTGCCTTCCTCATACTACCTCAAGCAACTTTACTCCTTAAAAACCCCAACACAGTCCTTGTGCCATGCCCTCAAGTCCTACCCTTGCTTCCCCACCACCTCCACATATCACAGCTGCGGTGGGTGCAGAGCCCGTGGGTGACACAGCCACTGCCAAACAGCCAATGACCTATAGGAGTTTTACCTTTTCCAAGCTGGCCTTGATCTGACCACCTTCTTCATCAGAAATGGATGGGAATGAAGTCTTGCTGCAAGAGGGGCTCACAAAACTTGCCTTAAAAATCCCCCACAAACAGCCCACCATAGCCTGGGGCATGAGCATTGCTATAGCAGGTGTAGGATTCATCTCACCTACCCTGTAGCCATCTAAAGTACACGTATCTAGTCTAAGCTAGCCGGCTAGGGACATGCGACATCTCATCAAAGAAAGGTGTTTGCAGCTTTGGCATCTGCATCTGAATAAGCCAGCATATGCTGCCTTTGCAGTCGGTAAAGAGTCTGCCACACAGCCAGGGAAGCTGAAGGTGCAATTCATCTCATTCATCACATCCATTGCACAGCAGAAACCGAACGCTGCACTGCCGACCCACATGGGGGTGCCATGCGATGACTCCCACCTTGCCAACTAGTCAAACGGAAAGCAGCAGAGACTTTTAGAGAGCAAAACTGCTCTCAAAGCCTAACTTCAGCATCTGAGATGTTGCTGCCCCCACGCCAGTGTGCTGTGAGCAGTTAATCCCCCATCCCTCTAGTAAGGAGCGGAAGAACAGATATGCCACATTTTGTCTTCCCCACCTCACGCTCCAGCTCTCTCAGTAAGCGAAGACGGTTTTGTGCTCATATGAAACAATGGATATGGTGCAAATGCACACGCAGCCCATCCCATAGCACTGCCTCCGTGGGTAGCAACTTTTGGCAAGAGGGCAGGTGAGAACCGGGAGCAGCCACATCTCAAATGGCTCCATCGGGATTCATTTCACCTGAGGATGGCTATCAGAGCGTGCAGATTTGAGTGATACATTCAGCACAGCTGTATTAACACATCTCAGTAAAACACCCTGAGACTCCAAGACAGAAAATACCCCATGGGCAGCTAATTTACTCCTAATAGCACATTTACCTCTGGCAGAAGTTAGAGACTGCAAGTGCTTGATGAGCCATTCGCAAGAACATTTGTAGGCATTACTGAGTAACTCAGGAACTTAATTATCTCTTTTAAAATGACCTTTGCGATTTAGAAACCTATTTGGATTTTGAGTGCCCTGGGATCTGCAATCCCTGATCTAGTCGCACACCTGGCACAATCTCAAAGTTACCATGCAGGCCACTCACATTGCTCTAAATTGTTCCACCTACCCACCAAACCCACAAACATGCTCCAAAATCCACTTTCCCAAACAGACAGAAAGAACCAAACCCCAGCAACCACGTCCTTATCCTTATCCACTACCTGCTCGAGCTTCCCAAACGAGAGCCAGAGCACACATCGCCTACTGGGTTCAGCAAACTTTCAGCACGAACGCATGCCTGAGAATCTTTAGACGTCAAATATATATATATACACACACATATATATATATTTAGGGAAGTTATTATGCTTCTCGGAAACTTTTTGCAATATTATTTACAAGGCTCAGCAGCAGTTTTTAGACCCCTCTGGCAGTTCACAGCTTGAACCAGAAGACACACCATGCGCGAACTCTCTTACTAATAATGGCCCACAGGGCTGGAAAGCCCCCGTGCATGTCTCAGCCCCGTGCCGCAGCAAGGCGACATGCCTGGGTGCTCGATTTGAATATGTATGGCTGAGGCCACCCACGGGGAAGCACCAGATCCTGCCTCTGAACTGCAATCCTGACCCCAGAGATGCAAGGTGAGCAGGGTAGGGGCTGGTGTTTTAATTTCTCTACTCCAAAAGTATTTCCACCAAGTGATGGTTAAGAGCATTCAATGGGCTTTTGGGGGTTTTTTTTAGGCATGTCGTTGTAGGAGGACACGCCCAAAGTGGAAAAACGTGCTGGTAAAATTCCTGACGCCCCTACCCTCGCGTTCACTGGCTGATGCTACACCATCCCCAAGAGCCAAGCTCCTATCCCTTCCCCAAAGAGTAATACCAGATTACCACTCAGAACAATTTAGTCCTGAGATCAGTTCACAAATATCTGATACAGAGTCAAAAGAGAGAAGGCCTTAAAGGCATTTTCTGCTTTACTGGCCAGGGACCTAATTGAGCCTACATTATAAGCAGTCACACAGGGGCTTCTGCTGCAACAGTTGTTCCTGGAGCCAGCTGAAATGTAATTTATTTTTATATTACAAGCAGGATACAGCTCTTTACTCCAGAGTGGCACAACAGCCTGAAGAACAGAAGCTCCCATATAGACCTCAGCACAAAACACCTTGCAAAATGGATCCCTTACCAGTTCTTGCAATGAGCGTAGCAAAGCATCAAAATCATAGAATCAAAGAATGGTTTGGGTTAGAAGGGACCTTTAAAGATCATCTAGTCCAACACCACTGCCGTCGGCAGGGACATCTTTCACTAGATCAGGTTGTTCAAAGTCCCATCCAACCTGATCTTGGACACTTCCAGGGAGGGGGCATCCACAACTTCTATGGGCAACCTGGTCCAGTGTCTCACCACCCTCATAGTAAATGCAGAGACCCAAATCACACAATCGGGACACAAGCACAGATTCTCAAGCCAGATTTCTCTTTTGTGTTAACGCACTGGGGCTCTGGTTCACATTCACTGAGAAACTGAGTGCAGCACCTAGCATACTGCCACTGCCCCAGAGGAGGCTGCTGCCCCAGGCTGGCACCGGTGAAAGGGACATGTTCTTCATGCTGCAGCTATCTGGGGTCACGGTCCACCATCTTAGTGGAAACCAAATGCCTTCAGCAGTTTAAGCCATGGTGTGAACCGCAGGAGATGATGTCCAAGTGCATGGTCCAGGCTGGGAATAAGCTGTCCCCGGTGACACTGCTGGCACATCCCTCACTGCAGTGCTCCCCATCAAAATGTCTCCTTTTGACTCTGATTTTCCCTTGTTCCTGCATGGCCCTTTGCACCCCTCCAAGCTGTCTACCCAGCTTCAGCTAATGCTACCACAGCCCCCTGACAACCTGCTCGGGTTAACACCTCCCCAGCAGCTCCTGCGGTCCCGTACGTACCCCCGCCTTCACAGCTCAGCTCCTTCTGCATCTCCCCCAAGGACAGATTTCTCCCTCTTGCTCATCACTTCTTAAATCTCATCACCTGTTGCTCACACAGCCCTAACGGAAGCAGAGGGAGGTTTGGGCACACACTCCCAGGTAGCCTGCAAATTTGGCCCCGAACAAAGTTATTCCGGGCAGTTTCATGGGGCTAAGCACGTTGGGTACAACTCTCACTGCCATTGAGTCAATGGGGTTCTTTTTACTTTACTGCAGCCAGTATTTTGCCCTTAATGACTCAAAATTGACATGCTGCAACAGCAGTTGCCTTACCTGTTTCTGCACCTTCTGTGTTGTTCTGCTGGAGAAGGGGGGTAATGGCTCTGGAAAGAAAACAAAAACAAAAACCACAAAGAATCGAGGAAAGCCACTAACAGCATCTATTAAAAAGACAAAACCTGTATGTTCTCCTGGAGAACAGCTACAAGCTACAGCCTTTCAACACTAGCTTTCATTTTAAGGCAACATGTTGAAGTGTGACGTGAAATGACATGAGTTGCCCCATACTCTGTACCCCATCAAGGGAGGCAAAACCTCTTCTGTGAACCCTTTACATGGGCAAACCAAGGGGAAAAGGTGCCAGAGACCCAAAGCACATTTGTGGAAAAGCATGGATGGTGGAATTAAGGCTCCTGGCTCTTGGCGTCATGCTACAGCTGTTATAAAACAACATATTCATCTCAGCCGCACAGCTATTAATACTCTAGCATGAGTCACCCATAATACTTATCTAACAGTGAGTAAGCTGCTCCTGCCAGTCATACTTTCCAGATAAATCTGTAAAGAAAACAAGAGGGGAGAAAACCTATCAGAACATGTTATCAAAGAAGTAAAAGTAAGGGGATGGTACCTGGGCAGCAAGGCAGCACCCAAAGTGCAGATGGAAAGTTGGCTCGGGGTCATCGGATGAAACACACACACCAGGAGGAGCAAGACAACTATAAGTGTCCATACGGGGCATGAGTGATGTACCACTAAACCAACAATAACGTGACCCTTCCCACTGGCAGATGCCACAGCAAACACCTATGGCAGCGGTGGTATATGACACAGCTTTTGGGATGAGGACTCAAATTTACAGAAAATATGGCATTCTGGGGGTCCGTGCTCACCACATCCTTGCAGAAAGCAGTGCTTGGCAGGGAACGTGGGTCCAAGTAAGGACCTGGCACCAGGGAAAGAGCTGCTTGGGTTCGGTGTCTATAAAATCCCAAACAGCAAGGAAACCCCAACCCGCCCACGTGCAGGGTGCAAAGTCATCCTGAACACAGGGGATGCTTCCTTACCTAACCCTGTTTTCGCTAAATCTCAGCAACTAGATTGCAAATAATTTCACGGTGCAATTAATGAAAGAAATAGACAAAGCTGCTTTGTTTCAAATCTATTTGATGAAAGCAACCCTGAACGACTGTGCTTGCTCTTTCACAACCAGCTGTACGTGACCTTTGCGTTCGCTGCCTGCCTGCACCTCGGTGGGCTCTGGTGAGCCACAAGACCAGAGGCCAAGCCATAGAGGACTTTCTCACCGGAGAAATCGCTGCTGGGGAGGCGGGGGAAATACCCCAAGGGTCTCCCAAGGGGGCCGAGTCATCACATGGATGTCTCACAGATATTTCAGAGAGGTAGCTGGGGGGGCGGAGGTGTAGAGGGGAGAAAACTCCAAACACCTCCCCAACTTCACACGGCAGAAAGGAAGAGAAAACCCTGGGTATGAATCACCCTGCCCCGACACCTCAGAGCCACCAAAGCATTTCACACGGGCTGCCACAAAGGATCCCACCAGCAGAGAGGAGCTGGTCTGCTGTCCTTGCAGCCTGGCTGCAAGGCTTTGTGGGGCAAGGAGCTTCAAGGGTGAGCACAATGCTTCTGTAGGCTTGCCCGTAAGTGGGCAGCACGGGCGAGGGCACAGTCATGGGGACCAATCCAGCCCTCAACACTGAACCCTGAGACCCCCACGCCAAAGTGTGAAGTCCAAGATGTCCACATCCATCTCCTCCTACCTGCTGGGAATGGAAAACAACAGCTCTGTCATGGCTAGGACAGCATTTCATAGAATCACAGAATGGTTTGGGCTGGAAGGGACCTTCACAGATCATCTCGTCCAAACCCACTGTCATGGGCAGGGATGTCTTTCACTAGATCAGGTTGTTCAAAGCCCCATCCAACCTGACCTTCAACACTTCCAATGATGGCGTATCCACAACTTCACTGGGCAACCTGGTCCAGTGTTTCAGCACCCTCATCATAAAAACATTCTTCCTCATGTCCAAACTAAACGTACCTTTTTCCAGTTTAAAACCGCTGCCCCCTATCCTGTCACTACAGGCCTTGGTAAAAAGTCTCTCTCCATCCTTCTTACAAGCTCCCTTTATACATTGAAAGGCTGCAATAAGGTCTTCCGGGAGCCTTTTCTTCTCCAGGCTGAACAACCCCAACTCTCTCAGCCTGTCCTCACAGGAGAGGTGCTCCAGCCCTCTCATCATTTTCCTGGCCCTCTTCTGGCCCTGGCCCTCCGCTATAACAGGTCAATGTCCTTCTTGTACTGGGGAACCCACTGCTGGGGCAGTTTCACGTTGCACCCCACCAGCATTGCACAGGGCTACCTCCATCTTCCCCACCTGCCCTGGGAATGGGGGCTCTTGTAAGGCAAGTGCAGGAATTGACCCCATCAAGAATAAGCTTGACCGTGTTTTTTTTCTTCTGGGTTAAACTTTGTTCAAGTCAGTCTTTCGACCCAGGTCGCTGCACAGTCATGTGAACCCTAGCACCAACACCAGGGATGGACTGGAAACCAATTTGGGAGAGGAAAGCCAGCGGGATCAGCCTCTTTGGCATCAGCATACTCACACCAGGTGAAAAGGGCCATGTAACCATGGCCTTGGACAGTCACTCTTGGCACTTAACCATCAACCTCGGAATAAAACTGATTCCTTCATTTGAGCACAGGCTCTGTACGGGGACAGCCATTTAGAAATAAAACCAGGCCAACTTATTCTCTCCTGAATCCTCAAACTCATTTTCATTACATACATTTTCTTCTTTTTTTTTTTTTTTAAATATAGGATTGAGAAGGGCCTCCCTGGAGCACGAACTCCATCTGCATCTACCTCAGGCAAACACATAATCCTGCCCAGAAACCAACCAAACACCTTGCTCCCAACACTCTTATTAAAAAGCTTCTCTAAAACCTCTCTTCTGACACAATTAGAAACTTTATTCTCATTTCCAGCCTAAGCACAGTCATACCAGGTGAGATCCATTTGCTCCTGAACCAACAGCATCCTTCTTGCTTCAACAGGTCATCACCTGGACCGGGCTGAGGAAGCTGTGCTGCTCCAGGCTCTCCCCTCCCAGCCCTTCCCGTCCACCTCTTCCTACTTGAATTTATCTGGAGGACACAACAACTGGACGCAGTCAACAGCCTCTCTCAGGAGAGTGACGTGTCCTCTAGGAAACCTCCTCTGCTTTTCTAGGTGCACATCTGCTGCTCTGAGACCTTTCTAGTAGAGTCTTTAACTCTGGTTTTTGGGCTTGGTATTTTTTTTTTTCTTTTTTGAGCTGTACGATCAAAACTGCATATGCCTTTTAAATGTCTGAATATACATTTCATGGGAAATCAGCATACAGGGGAAGAGGGGGAAAAACCGCCACATCTTACTGTCAAGATGCAAATAAAGCGTTCAGTAGGAATTGGACCGGCCATAGTTGTAATCTAGCCCTAGCAGTGCTTTTGCAGCAAAATTAGACACAGATTAGGAGATTCCTGCAAAAGAAAAGACCATTTTGCCAGCTATAAATAATTTTTGGTGGAAAAAAAAAGAAGAGAGGTCTTCAGACCCAAATCAATTGAAAACTTGGTCTAACACAGCATTTAAGCTAGCCAGTTTGGGGCGGGGGGAGGGAAGAAATCAGTAATTATCTATGTAGCAACCTATCACAGCTCCACAGCTCTACACATTTCTATCGGTAAATAAACGTAGTCATATTACAAGGATTGCCCATCTGTATTACGATACAAAGGCAAACAAATGCACACTGCCAGCTTCGGACCGAGGCTCTGGAATTTACAGAAGCAAGGAAAAATCAACAGGGGCTTTGCCTGAATAAAGACTGCTAGTTTAAGCATACATGGCTTACGCCAATGTTCAGTGAAACAGCTTGGCTTGCATGCGTGTGTGCACAGTCAAAGATAACTATCTCGATATATTTATATCAAAGAGGGAGAGAAAAAAAAATCTTGCGTGCAAAACATGGTGACGTTCGCACAGATCTTGCAGATCTGGAGGCAACCGAGCAGTGCTCTCACAAGAGGTCACGGCTCTGGAGTTGATAACTTCTCTGACGTGGGCATTTTCTGAAAGGTAAGCTCATTTGGCTGCCCCTACAACTTCTGCTCTACACACCATTGGTGCAAAAGTCACATAGCGAGCACGCAATGAGGTGACACAGCACCGCGGTCATCCAGCTCCTCGTTTTCTACAAGCTGAAGAACATTTTTGGGTCCCTTATTTTAGGCTTGGACGTTTGGAGACTGGATTCTTAAGAAAAACGTGTGAAAATACGTTCCTTTTAACCACTAATGTGACCATTTATTTAGACAGCACCTTTACCCTGGAATTGATGAAGCATTCGTTTTTTTTATGGTGCAAAATCACAGCCACTGGTGGCATATAAGAGAACTGCAGCTCAGCGTCACCTATACAGTCAATCTACTTCTGGATTTGCATATGGCTTGGTCACCCAGCTTCATCCAGCTGCTCCAAGTGCACCTCCCTACAGTAGCTACTAATTCTCGTTGTACACTGGGGTGTAAATATAGCCGTCATCTAAGATGTTTGCAACCATTAATTAAATTTCCGGCTCTCGGTAATGAGAGATGCTATCTCTCTTCGAAAGCAGCAGCCTTGACTCAGCATACAGTGCAAAGGGAGAGACCGTGCTGCTTCACTTTCTTCAAAGGTCAGCAAGGTAACGCCCCGGAAACCCGAGTAGTAACACCTCATCCTTAACCAAGGTACAGGAGCTGTATTTAGGCAGTTGCCTGATCACAAGAGCTACAAGGACACGTGTCTGCTCAACAACAACCAACTCCAAATACGTATGCCTTTTATTAGCCGCCCTTGTATTTAGCTTTGCTCGGAAGAGCGTGGTGCTCCGCTGGTGGGACCTGCAGCGTATGGAAGAGCGGTTATTAGTGAAGCTAATTACAAACAATGTGGCTACTTAAGAGGGCTAAAAATAGCATCGGTGTATTAATAGATGGAGCACAAAACTGGGACACGGAAGACAAAGATTCTCATCTTGAGCGTGGCAACATCCTACACGATCTCGGGTAGATCTCTTCATCTGCGTGTTTCATTTTCATGGTTTACAAAGCAGGCAGAAAAATCGATTCTCAGAAAGGCTGCGAGGCTGAGTTCCTCAACATCCGAGAGCATCGAGAGGTCCTCTCCTGTATCTCCACACAAGCGCAAAACATTCCCATGTAAACCGGACTGGCTCCCTGACAATAATTTCACACCGTTTATGCGGCAACTCAGGTGACAGTTCCCAGAAAGCTGTAGCATTTACCTTAAATAGCCGAGTTCACTAATCGGTGACCAAAGAAACACAGTCTTTGGAGCCTGTTTCCAGTTGACCCTGAGCTGCTGGAGCAGAGCAGCAAGTGAACCCCCCGGCACACCGGCTTGCACCCCGCACCAATCTGCAAGCAGGACCACGGTGAAGGGGGAAATGTCTGACTCATTTACTCCATGCAAACTTTAGCCAATTTAAAAATCTTATGATTTGCATCTAGCTAATGACCAGAGACACAAAGACTTGTAAAGGCATTATAAAGCCCTCTGCCTCCCCACCAGACAAGCACGGTCTCAGCCCAGTGCCTGAGGGCAGACATGAGAAATCAAGCCCTTCCTTCCCCCAGTTTGCAACCTCTCAATCAAACTAATTACAAAAGCAAAGAAGCCCCTGACTACTCTTCTAGGCTGGACAAATGCCACTGCTGTGCTGGAGGACATCTCCTGAATGCCGGCCTGGCAGTAGGAGACCACACCAGCCACCAGAAAGAAGGAAAGGACATGGGGACCCACAGCTCCTCTTCCAAATTACTGATGTTCCAGAGAAGCTCCAATGCCCAAAGCCTGACCAGCCTTGCAGGGGTACCAAGGCACCCTTGCACCACTCAGGCTGCCATCTCCCCAGCTTCCAGGATAGTTTTGAAACTCCACACCGCTGATGGCTATGTGCAGGGTAGCCAGATGTGAGCAACCTCAGGCCCACCTGTGCAAGCTGCAGTTGCGTGGATGCAACCCTGGCGTTGTCCCAGGATGCTGAATAACCCCTCTACATCTATCCCTCTGATGCAGCTGTTTGTACAGAAGAATTTTAAAAATTGTCTTTAATGACGATGCAACTGCTGTGCTATAGAGACCTGTCTCCTAATAACTGTAATGCAGCATACCTTAACGAGTGAGAAAAGGGAGTGGGAAATTATGTGCTCCAGCATTTGCAGAGCGCTTCATTTATTTATTTAAAAAAGAGCGAGCCTGTGTCTGAAAATGAGACGATGCAATCCCATGGTAAATGACAGTAGTTATCCTACCTTTGCACCAATGTAGGAGAGATAAGATTCTGCCCTTGCGTGTTTTGTTACCTTCTGCTCAAGAGTTCAAGATGATTAAAAAAAACAGCAAAAAAACATAAAAGCCATAAAAGCCGCAAACCATACCAGTTTCAATACAAACAAACAGTGATGTTTTCTTTAGCCATTTTTACCATGGCAGGAGTGAGATAAGCAGACCTTTCATATGAGTATTGTGAAAATAGCTGCAGGAGGATAACGAAAATTGAAATATTTGCTAGATGTAACTGTCAACTACCGTCATCTCAGGCTGCAACTGTTCCCACACTTAATCTCTAAGATGAGAAAACAAAAACGCCTAGTAGGGCTTCAGAAAGTCAGCATCCATCAGCTGCACAACTGGCTTCCTAACCAGGAGGGGCGGTGGGATGCCCAAAAGCAGAGGCTGAGTCCCCAGGGCAGAGCATTGAGCTGCAAGAGGAAGGATGGAGGGATGGAGGGGGGAAGAAAGAGACACAGGAAGGAGGAGCAGTCTCCTTCCTCCTCCATGTTTCCCTTCCTCACCCCTCTCATGGTACCAAACTACTCGAGGCTTCTGCCACCCTCCGTGTTTTCTAGTGGACATAAAGTCCTTTACCACCCTCAGGAGCAGGCACTCAGAGGAACCCAAAATTGCTTCAAGAGTCAAGGGTGGGCACAGGCAGCCCAAGCTCCTTGCTGAGCTTCGGTGGTCCCAGGAGAAGACCCAGCTCAAGGCTGAGGTGCTGGGACATCCTCAGACAGCAGTGCTTCAAGCCCCAGCTTTACCGTGCGGTCATTCCCCTTGAGTTTGGGTGAGAAGTTTGATCTCCCATAGGATTCTGCAGTGGAAAGGGGGATGACCCCTCTCTTCTGTACTTTGCTCATCACAGTAATTCAGCTGTAGGAGAGCTGCAGCCCAGGACCTTGGCAGATGCATGGGGACTGTGCAGCACAGCAGGTCTTTGGTGTTGATGGGGACTCAGGGGTGGTACTCTGGAAACCACCAAAGGGAATGCAAAAAGAAAGCAGCACCAAGTTACAATCCTGGGAAGAAAGAAGCGACATGCCTGGTGCATGCTTCTTTCTTCTCTTTCAGATGGAACATTTTCAAACCTATGACCTAATTTTTTCTAAAATTTCCCTTTATGTTGGGATAAAGCAATTTGTTGAGATGGAGGTGCTCTCCAAAGCCGATATCCACTGCACCTCTGATGGACCAAAGGATTTTTATCTACTTAAAGGTAGAACATGATGCTTCAAAGTGGAAAAAAATACATAAATTGTCAAAAAAAGTGATTGTTTTTTCTTTTCTTAAATAATCAAATAACTCCTAAGCAAGTGAAATTTCATTAAGAAAAGGGAAACTTTAGCAAGATGTTGGGAAGTATTTAACAACTTCATGCATCTTCCGGTCAGGAAAAGCTTCCCATGGGAAGGCTGTCAGCGGGGGAGTGCAGTCACCACCGGCTTCCCAGCCCAGGGTTGCGCTGCCTAATCCGGCGCTGGCAGTAGCGTGAGTGGCGGATGCGGCAGGTCCTTCCCGGCTCGGCCGCTGCAGGACGGAGTTCGGCTGACTTCATCGGAAGCGAATCCCCCCCTTTTTCCCCTCCCCCTCCAGCCCCCCATTCATGTTGGGAAGGAGCCTGGCAAACCCTGGGAAGATTACAAGGCAGGGGAAGCAGGAGGTTAAAATGCTCTGAGGCCTCTTTCAGTCTAAAAGACAAAGTAATCATGAAGCTAAAACAGATGCTTTGCTGAAAATAAAGAGTGGTTTACACAAGTCTCAAAGAGAAGCCAAAAACCAAAAACAGTGTAGAGTCCCAGGAAACCATGAGTATCCTGCTCTTATAAATAATGGTAATACTTGAGTCTACACTAATATTATTGCAATATTTTGAAATAGTGCTGAAAGATTACGTGTGTTGTTTGAACGATAAATTTTGAGACGGCACAAAAAGGAGACCGTGCCACTGTGTCAGATGAAATGAAAGCCCTGAGTTTAAAAATATATCTATTTAAAATTTACTTCCATGAGTGACACCAGGAAGACTGACAAGACCAGCCACCCAGGCACAAGGATGAACAATTGTCCATTTAAATGAGCTCTGACTACAGCAAGAGATGCCAAGAGAAAGCCCATGGAGAGATAAGCCAGCAAATGCCACTTCTCAATGTAATTATGCTCCACTCCAGTCCCATTTGGTGGGCCGACCTGTCTCCTCGGAGACCCGGAGAGGAGTCATATTCTGCAAGAATATTTCTGTAGGTTCACGGACATTTGTCCATGGTCTTTTATAGTGTTTTGACCCAGCTCACCTGTGCAGGTGAAGGGATGCTCAGGCTCTGGGCTCATCCACTCCTCCACCTTTCTGCTGAACCTGCCACCTCCGAGTCACAGCAGCTGCTGGCAGTTTCTTGGCATGAGCACGTCTCTGCTGCTGAATGGACTGAAACTGCCATGTTTCTTCCTTCTAAGTTAATGCAAATGGATCAATTGCAATAGGGGATCACAACTTGCAGGATTTGAAGAATCACAGAGTCACGGAATGGTTTGGGTCGGAAGGGATCTTCAAAGATCATCTCGTCCAACCCCCTGCCACAGGCAGGGACATCTTTCACTAGATCAGGTTGCTCAAAGCTCCGTCCAACCTGACCTTGAACACTTCCAATGATGGGGCATCCACAACTCCTCTGGGCAACCTGTTCCACTGTCTCATCACCCTCATCATAAAAAGTTTCTTCCTTATGTCCAATCTAAACCTACCCCCTTTTAGTTTACAACCGTTGCCCCTTGTCCTGTCACTACAAGCCCTGGTAAAAGTCTCTCTCCATCTTTCTTATAAGCCCCTGTGGTGGGTTGACCCTGGCTGGATGCCAAGTGCCCACCAAAGCCGCTGGAGCAGAAGCGCTACCACCGTGGCTGATGGGCTCGGCCTTGTCCAGCGGTGGGTCCATCTTGGAGCTGGCTGGCATTAGCTCTATCGGACACGGGGGAAGCTTCTAGCAGCTTCTCACAGAAGCCACCCCTGTAGCCCCCCCGCTACCAAAACCTTGCCATGCAAACCCAATACAGCCCCCTTTATATATCGAAAGGCTGCCATTAGGTCTCCCTGGAGCCTTCTCTCCTCCAGACTGAGCAACCCCAACCCTCTCAGCCTTTCTTCACAGGAGAGGTGTTCCATCAGGACACCAGGGTAGATGAAGGCAGCTCTCCTGGAGGTGAGCCCACCCCTGGAGTTTGAGCTCCATTTATTTTATTTATCTGATGAACGCCTCCGGCTGCTGCACTTGCTAACCCACCCTTCTCAATGGCAAAAGGACTCTGCATCATCTTCCTCCAATCTCTGGAGCTCCAGGTGAGGAGGAATTCTGCCAAGTGAGGGAGCAGCACAACTAGCAAGATTTGGCTCTGCTTTGTGCTGCTTTCCAGAAAGCTTGAAGCACCCATGCAACATCCTGGGACCTGGCAGTTAAACTCTGCTGCAGCTGCGCTGCAGGTATTCACACTAGACCATGCCCCATTGCCTCCAGATGGGTTTTACATTCACTGCCTACTAATAGATTCTGCGTTCAAAGACAGAGAAAAAACTTCCTACCTACTGCCATCTCAAGCCATCTCTCACCCCACTGCCAGCACGGCTTTCTGCAGACTTCCCTTCTGCATCAACAGGTGGTTTTTCATCCCTCAGTTCAAGCCAGACCAGTACAGAAGTGACAGCCCGCCTTGTTTCGTTCTTACATGGCCAAAATTACAGTGGAAAACTCCTACTGCCCAGCAAAAAAGAGCTGTCAATTTTTCACACGCAGAACATAGTGGCAAACAGTGGAGAAAAGGGAAAAACAGAAGGGAAAAAAAAGGGAGGAGGCATGAAAAAAAAGGAGAAGGAAAATAAAGGGGGGAAAAAAGGAGACATGAAGAAAAGGATGAAAAGAACAAAATGACTGGGTGGGGTGACTTTAGTAACGCTCAGGCACCAATCCAGCACTCGTTCCCCTGGCATACTGCCCATGCAGAACAGGCGCTGCATTAGGTACCAGGTTCCCTGCAAGCTGCCAGGCCCCAGGCTTTAGCCTTCCTCCTGCACAGACGGCCCCATGATCATGTTTCGATCCTTATAAATTATTTACATCAGATATGAGGAAGCAGAGGTATTAGAGATGGAAAAGATGCACCAGCCCATCCCCTGGGGAAGAGAGCTGAATCCTTTCCTGCATCACATGAGCAAAGCAGTGATGCTCTGTCTCTCCTCAGGAAGGTGTTTTGCTGCTCAATACCCCCACCAGGCCGAATTTCTTCATGATAACTTTGCATAAATTGCATTTGTTTTGACCTCTAATCCCTTCCTCCCGGCAGGTGGTAAACCTGCCTGCATCCCATGCAGTCCTCTGGAGTCTCACAGCATCACTGGGACACTTCCCTCTTTAAAATTTTCAAATGAAATGAATCATTCTGCAAACCCCAGTGAAAGACACCTTAAAGAATAATCCAGAGATCAAGTATTTAAAAAAAATAAAATAAAATCAGATTGATTTTGAAAACTGAGGACCTTCAGCTAGCACTTCACTCTTCCTGCCTTCGCCTCCCAGAGGGGGAGGGCAACTGCTAGCTAGGGATGTAGTCAGCAGAAAAATATTTCCTGAGCTACGGACCAACTGCTTTGTAAAGTTACTCCTGCAGCAGCAAAGGAAACGAGTGACTCCAGCGCAGCTTCATCCTGCATCCCGCGATGCTCAGACAGCTGGAGTTCATGGGATGGGGCAGCACCCACGCTCCTGAACACTTGACAAAGTTCAGAAAGTACAAAACAACCCCGTCCCCATCCCTAGCATCACATTTTAAGAGCTAACTCCCTCCTGACAACTGAGTTAGAGTACATAAAGGAGCGTGTCATGCTTTGAACTCCACAGTAATTCACCTCCTTGCCAGGATTTGCACATTCTTTCTGTTGGCTCCAAGAGTTATCAATGCTTCCTTCACTTACACAGAGCTTTGTGCAGATGAAAGACTCCTGCTGCAAGTCGTCAAGATTTACTGTAATTTTGGTTCAGATGAGGAAAGCACTTGCGCGTGCGCTTAAATCACTGCCAAAGTCAAGGGCACCCGGTTGCACGCTCCCATACTCCGAAGCAACCAAGATGAAACCCTTTTTTTTTTTACTTTGGGATAAAAAGGCATGGAGAATCTTAATCAAAGCTAGATGGCGATTACCTAAATGAGCTGTTTGTTACTGTAACAAATCAGGCGGGAAGATGATCAGGCACAGTTTGGACATGAGGACAGAAATTGGATGGGGAAAAGCCGGCACTGAGAGTTTGCTCAAGCAAGCACAGTGTGCAGGACACAGCATTTGTCCACAGCACCTTTGGAAATGGGCTCTGTGTTTTCAAGACACCAAAGCTATAGAGGAGAGGTTCCCAGTTAATTTTTACTCAAGATTCCCCTTCTAACAGATGTTTTCTGACCTGCTCAAAATGAGAGGGACTGAGGTCATCCGCTTTTTCCCCATGGTGTAATGCATTTCTGCTGGCTTGTCTTGCTACGCATCCACGAGCCTATGCTGGTACTGGGCAGCCCTGAGCACGGAGCAGATGTTTTGGAGGCTATTCTAGACTCAATGACTCCTACCTGGCTGGCAGCAGCTGTGCTGAACAGATTTGGAGATTCAAGTATTTCGGAATATTTGGTAGTTCAGCCCTTCCAGTCCCCATTCCCGCACTCCCAGAGGTACACATGGGACGGCTACCAGCCACAGTCAGGTTGCTCCACAGGTCTCTGCTGCAACGTCACCCAAAGCTGCGCCAGAGCAGGACCAAAACTGGGCACTGACAACGTCCTAGCCACACACTGGAATCGCTTCAACCCTCCCCCTATGAGCATGCAAGCCTAACTAACCCCAGAAAATGGTTTCTAGCAAGAGCACTGCAGGTTCCAAGTTGACTGTGCCCTGGTGGCTTCTAGAGAAAAATTACCTCAGCTGACAAATAAAATGATAGGTTGGGT
Organism: Balaeniceps rex; assembly: GCA_013401315.1. Taxonomy (NCBI): domain Eukaryota; kingdom Metazoa; phylum Chordata; class Aves; order Pelecaniformes; family Balaenicipitidae; genus Balaeniceps; species Balaeniceps rex. The sequence goes on along the minus strand of VYZW01053825.1, from coordinate 131,977 downwards.
TCTTTTTTTCCAACTGCAAACTCAGTCTGAGAACTGAAAGCAAAGACGTGAGCTCTCCTTGTCACCTCAAGCACTGCTACCTGGCATGTAATCATGACATGCTTGAGATGCACATGCTATGGGTACGCCGGGTGCATGCTGTGGGTACGCGGGGTACATGCCATGATGCCATGGGTGTGTGGGGTGCATGCCGTGGGTATACGGGGTGCATGCCATGGGCGTGCAGGATGCTTGTTATGGGTATGCAGGGTGCACGCTGTGAGTATATAAGGTGCACACCATGGGTACATACGGTGCACGCCGTGGATGTGCAGGATGCGTGCCGTGAGTATGCAGGATGCACGCCATGGGTACGTGGGGTGCACACTGTGGGTATGCTGCCTGAGTCCAAGTCAGCCAACGTTATCTGCAACAATTCAGAAGCCACAGTGAGACCTGATGCCTGAGACAATGGACAGACAGAGCACACGGTCGGCAGTTAGAGGGAAACTCCTCTCCTCTTTAACAAATCCAACATGATCCTGCAATAGGATGAAGAGCAGGCGTCTGGCAGGACAAGCCAGGCTGACTCAGCTGGGAGTGACTTGGCTACGCTGGCTGGTTGCCCCAGCTGGCCACCAGCCCTGAGCACGGTGCTTCCTCGCGACCGCCCGCAATCCCCCCCTGAGGCAACCACCCATTTCCACAGGACGGGACAGCGCTGCACCCGAAGGCAAACCAGCAATAAACAGATACCTCAGCAGGAGCTAGGTAACGGGGAAAAACCTGACCGTGATGTGATGTCGTGCAGATCTGGCCAGGGAGCAAAGCCCAAGGGTCGGCTGGTCATCCACTGTTCAGGAGACCTCCATCCCAGCGTGACCTCAGGGCACCGGTGTTCGGGCAGCAGTTGCTCAACCGGTGGCGCAGGGCCAGGGGCTGACGGGCTGTCCCGAGGTTGCTGCAGCGAGGTCGGGGTGACTCAGTGCAATTCGGGGAGGAAAATGGTGAAGAGAGAAAGTCTGAAGGAAGGAGGACCCAGCCCGCACATGACGGTACCCGGAGGCACCTGGGACCCCTGCGCTGTGAGCTGTGATAGGTGCTGGGCTGTGCAACAGAAAGCAGGAGGCAGCACATGGAAAAACCTCAAAATCAGACTGCGGACATGGTTTCAGGAGAAGGAGCAAGGCTGCACGTCCCCAGGGACGGTGCCACCCAAAAGGAGGGTGGCACTGTCCAGGTCTCTGACCTCCACCACCCTGCCCCAGCGATGGGGCTCCCTGGGGATGCTGCACCCATCAGCCCCAGCATTTTTTGCAGGCTGACAAAGAGGATGGCTGCTGCAAATGGCAGAAGAGCCTCTCCAAGGAGTCACTCACGGTGCAGTCTTGCCCCACCACCACACCACAGAGGGCTGTTATCTCCAGGCATCTCACGGGGTGCGGCAGAAAGGTGGTTTGGCTCTTTGAAATGAAGCGGTCCCCTCCAGACAGCATCGCTCCGAGACCCGTCTCATGTTCCCGAGAGCACACCAGGGCTGTCAGCAAGGGTGCTCATGGTGGGACCTTCAGCCGCAATGTCCTCACCGCACCCGGCATGGCTGTCAACCTTATACCAACCTAAAGAATGTCTTTTGCTGGACACCTGGGACTTGACCTCCTGCTGTGCATTATGTGGTTGCCACAGGCCAGTTTGAAGATACTTTTAAAGGGTGAGTAAGGTAACTTGCTACGGTCACAGAAAAACTGAAAAACTCACGTGAGACCATTTAGCAGAAGAAACCCACGGTGCATATTCAGACAGTCTCCCTCCATGAAAGAGGGCATTTTACCAGATTTATTCTGAGCTGAGAAGATGACCCTGCCCTGTCCTTAGTACAACACTGTAAGAGAGTACTGACCTAGTGAAGACACCCTCCTGCAAGGAGAAAACAAAGATGCTAATTCAGAGCTGCCTTTTCCAGGAACCTCTTAACAGAGTTTGACCACGCTTGGGTGGCTGGGTGGGTGGCTGGTCTTGCTTTCTGCCCAGGAGGGCTCCTAGGGACAAACCTGCCTTTATGGACAGAGCCCAGCTAGAGGAAAGGACAATCCACCAACAGGTCCCTCTGCTCTCCACCAAGAGCTTTGCCCAGATGCATTGCAGAAGCCGAACGCCCGATGCTGTCGGTTCTGCACCGCATAGGCAAAGAGAAGGAAAAGGGAAGATGCTGTGTGGGAAGAAGCTGTAAGGAAGAGCAGTTGTTTCTTCCTGGCTCTCTCCTACCCACTAAACACCCAGAGAACACCTTGACTCATCGGCAGGTACCAGATAAACTCCAAAGCACGCAAGAGAGAAAGGGAAAGAGAGGAAAGAAAATAACCCGTCCATTAAAGAGGTGGGAGGATGGAGAGACGAGGCTTTATGCAAGCTGTGAGCAAGTCTGAAGAAAAGCTAGGGCTGCTGGTGAAAGGGGATGGTTACTCACACCACCTAATTTGAAGCAAAGTCTTCGCGCGCAGTGGGAGAAGAGGGTGCCTGGCTCCTACTGGCTGCGAAGCCTGATGTTATCAGCCGTGCATACAAGGACCTTCCAAGCGAAGACGTGTTTGCACAGCTGTAGGCCCCTCCGTTTTAGTTAAACGAACAGCCTCACTTCCCCTCCTCAATCCCACGTCCTCCCGGGCACACGGACAATCCTCAGATCTGCAACAAAACCTTGACGCAAGCGCCTCTGACCTACAGACACAAATCCATTTATCGCCGGGCCGGGAAGCTGGACAAAGAGGAGCGGTGTCTCAGAGCTGGGTGCCAGGGCCACTCTCTGATTCAGCAAAGCCCTTGATAAGAAATGTCATCCTCCACTGAGTAATTTTAGCCCACGAGATAAGAATCTCTATCAGGCTGAAACATATGGCTGGCTGCAGAACACGCAGCAAAATGAGACGGGTAATTTATTTGCTTGTGCTAAGAGCACTCCCAGACTCAGAAAAGCTGATGCAATGAAATAGTAAGTGCCAAATTACACTCCATTCTTCTTTGGAGACCTGGAAGAGGCTCCTGCGAGATACAAGGGGTTGTATCTCTCTCCTCCAAGCATCAAGCCACCGAGGAGACAACAGTACTACGCGACTAATGGAGACAGGGCTGCACAGGATTTTCTAAGGTCTGTGCCTCTCATTAAATCCTACTTGTTACACAGGAACTTACACCCATGGATATGACCGGTGCTCTGTATGAAGTGCCAGTAGGTGCTATCCAGGGGAGGAAGCAGAGGGGTTAAATGACAGAATTACACAGGACCAAGGGCTGAACTCCAGTCTCCTGAGATAAGTCCTAGTGTTAGAGCACGGTTTGAAATTAATGGCCTGCAGCACCATCAGTGCACTTGGTGCTGCAACGCTCTCCCGCCAAGTCCAACTTAGCACCTCTGATTTAGGTGACCCGAGCTAATCCATATAAACATGACATTGGGCCAGACACTGCATGGCTTGGGCTGCTCAAAGAGTAATGAATTCCCTAACCTGAGCTGCGGCAGGAGCATATGATCCATGGGGACAACTCAAGGACACTCCCAAAAAGCACTTAGCATGTTTAACCACTGGCTGCTGGGAGGATCTGCTGGGGAAGGCTCACCCCGAGAGAGCTTTTTTTGTATACTCTTCCCTCTCTTGGTTATCATCAGGGGAGATACCAAACTAGATGGTCTCGCTCTGTGCAGCCACTTCTACTCCCTCTCATGTTCATCAGCATGGCTGCTGCTCAACATGTATCACATACTTCCCCACCATCACGTTTAAATGGGGGAATTTCACTCTCAGACTGAAGATTAACATCCCAATGTCCACTCTGAAACAAAAACTCACGCTTAACCTGCAAATATTTCAATTTGGTGCTTCCAAGGAACTGGGCCAGACCCAGACTTCGAAAGTGTCCTTCCTCTCTGATTCAAACCCACTGTAGAAATGTAGTAGCTACACACTTGGTCATAGATAGTCTCTTCATTGATGTGAAAGCAATGTTGCTTCCTGGTCAGCAGTATCTTCCCATCACCAGATCTACTCATGTCATTGGCATTCTCACTAGAAGCATCAGCAGTTAAACCAATGACTAAATGAGTCATGGAGATTAAAAACTTCTCACTAATACTAAGAGATGGTCCTTCCAGCTCAGTACTGAAGCATGGAGGTGAAGGGGGGTGGGAAAACTGATCTGCAAAAAATGAGGGGATTTTCATCTCAAGGGCATTCAATCCAGCATTTTCATCATTGCCAAATTTATTACGGAATGTTAACATGATGATACAGGTCTACAAGCACATGCTGGCATGGTCTTCATGGGAACATCACACACAGTAACCTCAGAGGAAGAGTCTGATGTACCCTTTCCACCCTTACTACCACACAGCCTTCACACGAACCAGCCAGACCGCACGAAGTGCAGCAGAGGAAAGCCACATGTCCCTCATGCCTGTTGAGTTTTATCTCTAGAACAGACCAAGCCCAAGACACCCTCTGCCGTCCCAGCTAGCCTTCCCCTCCAAGGAATGCTTCCAGCACTCCTGAGTCCAGGGCACAACAAGTGAGGAGCCATGCGTGTTTATGAGGAAAAACATTCGCAGCAGGAGGGAAGCTAAAAAATAAATCAAGCTTCAACTTTCTTTTCTGCAATCAACATTTTTCAATTCTCCAAAGGTGGTAAATTGAAACCAGGTAATTTTGCTCTATTTTTTCCAGCTCCTGCCTTTCTCCTCTTGTGGCTTTGGATGAGGCAATGCAATAAGCCCATTTATTTCAGCTCTCTTTGTATCTCATCAGTTTGGAAAATACATCACTGCCGTGCTCTGGAGCTGGAGCTGCAAACAGTGCAGATGAGTGTGAGGGACTTGTCATCCTCACTTCAAAATATAAAGCAGCAGGTTCCTCTGGCATAAAGTAAAGGCACAAAGCTTCCTCCAGAAGCGATATATTTAATGTGTGTGTGTGAGCAGAGATGCTTGAAAAATTAAGTCTTAGATATGTGGACAAGGAAGACTGTAGAGATTTGCTGATCATTTTTACATGAAGCCTGCTCAAGCGTCTGCTGGCCTCTGCAACAGGCTCTGCAGAGTGCACGGGTGACACAGGACATGGGAAGTGGGCAAGGGAACACGAGGGAGGTTGGGGGCAGTAGGAGAAACTACTCAATCAAAAATCAATGTCTGAACTCGTCCCACTTCTTGTCTGATGGATATTCGAGTGAGGTGGGAAGGAGGGAAAATGTTTGGCTGGTTTGGGGTTTTTTTTACCTTGTTATGAAGCTTCAGTCCCACTCTGGAGGTCAGGAAGCTGGCTCGTAGCATCACCTCTCCTCCTTCCTCCTCTTTCTTCCCTTGTGCACTCTCCTCCTGGGCAAAATCCATCTCCAAAACGAGAGCTATACTCCAGACTTTTCTCCTTTTGAGTGCTCCCAACGGCAACACAGCATTGATTTTAGTTATTTGTGCGAAGCAGCCAACTCCCTTCTTTCTCCTTGTGTGATATTGGAGATATAAACTTAATCCCACCTGACCCCAAAGTCTGGGAAGGGTAGCCTGGAGAGTTCAGAAAGTCTTTTGAAATACTGTAATCCAAGCCAAATGGCAGCTTGTCAATCTTCATCGTCCAAACAGTGGATGCACCTATAAAGAAAATACAATTTTAATATCTGGATGGGGACAGATTGACAGATTGACAAACTTCCAGGTTTTATACATGATTTCTGTTAGTACTAATTAAATGTTTACCCCCGCAGGAGAGTAATGTCTGGTTCACTCTTCAAGGGATACCCTGACCTTGCAGTACTGACGGAAGAACACCTTGTTCTTGCCTGCAAATTCAGTCAACAGAAGGTACTACTCGAACAGAGATGAACAAGGGATGTCAAAAAAAGCTGAAAAAAACCAATTCTATCATCCTTGGAGGGTCTCAAGATCTTGATTATTTTTTTCCCATGCTAAATGAGTGCAAAAAAAAGAAAGATAAAAACCTTGACATTTGGAAGGTTGCTAAATTCAAACTCATTTTGATTTGAAGCACTTTGTTTCAACAGTTGAAAATTTTCCCTTCGGCTTCATAAACTTTTACACTTTTCATTGTAACTTGCATTAGAAACTAAGAGTCATTTCAAATACAAACCAAAATACGAACACAGCAAAGTTTAGATGTACTGTCAGTAGCCAAACCTCTCCAAAATTTTGCTATACTTTTCCCAAAAAGGAGGATTTATTGAAGCCAACTCTCTCCTGAGGGTGCATTCAACTTCAGCACAGTGGCATATTAGTGAAAAATTCCCAGTCAGCTCAAATGCCGACAAAGGCAACATTGAGCTACTTTAATCAAATCAAATGGATTTTAATATACAGTGCAATACGGTTAGTTTTACATGTAAATTCTACCCTAAAACAATTTCAGTGCTCAACTACAGATTCATATAGACTAGCAAAATGACTACATTGCATGTTGATCAATACTAATGCAGACATTGCTCCACTGGCTGTAAAATACTGGTCCCAATGAGGAGGTAGGAAAACCTCCAAAAATCAAATCTAGATTAAATTCTAGGTTTTGTCAAAAATAGCAGTTTTTTGTGTACAGGCAGAAACAGAAACACAATATCTAGGTACTTTATTGGGAACTAAAGATTTTCAGAATGTCCAGGAGCTGCTCCCGTGGACACTGGCCAGACGCAAGCAGTCCAATGTAATGGTCCTGAGAAAGAAGCAACAAGCCTTCATCTGTTTTCAGAGGACGTCTGAAAGAGATAGAGAATCAACACAATGGAGAGGTCTATAAGGATTCTTTGGATGGCAAGAGCTGCAGAAGAAGGAACCAGCAGCCCCATCTCACTAGGAATGAATTGCAAACAAACTCCAACCCAGCAACCAAGGAGGACGGCCAGGGTAAGAGACACAGAAACAAGTTCAGGTTCAGGAGGTAGCTGGGAATAACTTCCAATTTAGCCTCATAAAAGAAGAGATCTCTTTTATCAATGGACGTTTGGTCTTACCCAGATTTAATGTTCTTAGTTATGGAGACCCACAATGAAATGACAGGCTGGCAGGAGAAGCAGGAGAGCTGGTCTATACTGCCGAAGAAATGGCTCCCTCTGGCACAGAATGTGGCACAGGAGGTACAAAGCCACCGAAGCTCAAACACATTTTTGCTGGGGAAGCTGAGAGCGGTGGGTCAGGGAAGCTGGGGGAGATGGATCACCTCATTTCCAAAGGAAACAAGGTCATAACCGGTGTGGTTGAAGCAAATGGCTCTGGCACTCCCTGGGAGCACAGGAAGGACAGCCAGGAAGACAGGAATTGGAAACAGGGCCTAAGCCCTGTGGCAATACCATCAAGAACTCCACAGAGATGTGTCTCTCTAACTACCTCTTGCTGCTTTCTGTATTTACGTGTCAAGCGTTTACATGCCACACTGTCTCTCTTGCTCCAAGACCTGCTGTGCTGTTTTGGGGGCCTGGCTCTCTAAAGGCCCCCACACACATACCAAGTCTCTGCAGGCCCCTCTTGGGTTGTACAACGCTATTCATTGCGTCCATCTCCATTCTGTGAATCACTGGGCCAGGCCTGCTCCCTGCCATGTAACCAAACACACCTGATGGCCCATCCTTGGCCGGGTCATGATGCTGTGTCACGCATTAGAGAGGAAGAAACACGAGTAGGATGAGATCTACGCCTTTAGGCCATCCATCTCACGCTTACCTACCACATCAACGTCTCCTCCCCACTGAAGTGCTCTGCCACACTCCAACCACACGCTTCCACCTTCTTCCCCTATTTTAACCTGCACAACCTCCAACGTCACCTCACCACCCCTGTGTCGTGGTTTAGCCCCACTCGGCAACTAAGCACCACGCAGCCGCTCGCTCACCCTCACCCTCCCCGGTGGGATGGGGGAGAGAATCGGAAGGGCAAGAGTAAGAAAACCCACGGGTTGAGATAAGAACAGTTTAATAATTGAAATAAAATAATAATAATAGTAATAATAATAATGATAATAATAATAATAATAATAATTGTAATGAAAAGGAGAACGAGAGAGACAAACAAAACCCAGGGAAAAGAAAACAAGTGATGCAACCGCTCACCACCCGCCGACCAACACCCAGCCAGTCCCCGAGCAGCGATCGCTGCCCCCCGGCTAACTCCCCTCGGTTTATATACTGAGCATGACGTCATATGGTATGGAATAGCCCTTTGGTCGATTTGGATCAACTATCTTGGGCTGTGCCCCCTCCCAACTTCTTGTGCACCTGGCAGAGCATGGGAAGCTGAAAAAGAAAGTCCTTGACTAGTCTAAGCATTACTTAGCAACAACTAAAACATCAGTGTGTTATCAGCATTCTTCTCATGCTAAATCCAAAACACAGCACTATGCCAGCTACTAGGAAGAAAAGTAACTCTAACTCAGCTGAAACCAGGACACCCTGGAAGGAGGTGACACACTAGCCCTAATTTTGGGTGATGAGATTCTTTTTTTATTCAAAGACCTTGTGTCCACGTCAGTGCTTTCCAATAAGCATCACAAACTGGTCTGCTCTGAAGACACGCTCCCTGTGATGTTGAAAATTAGCCACCAGCAGAAGTCATTGAGGAAGAGGGAGAAAGAGCAGTGTGGTGTGAGGAGCTCCAGCGCACACTAGGGCCGGGTACATCAGAAGGGCTGTGACCGTAAATCAAGGGTTTGCAGTGTGCAGCCTAGAAAGAGACTGCGTGGCTCAGGACATCTGGAATTACGGAGCGTTATCCTCAGGCTGCCAGCGATATTCCCCTGGGCAGGACACGACACTGACACAGTGACATTGAAAGCGCAGCTTCCAGTAACATCCCAGCCGCCCGAAGCCCTGGCACAAGGCAGCTGAGCTGTCCCAAAGCTGACCCTCCCCGGGAGGAACACCGCATGCTGACAATCCTGGCACAGGGATTAGCAAGGCAGTGTTGAAGTGCTAAACACAGATACAACCATGGAGCGAAACAGCTTCCCACGAATAAGGGGACAGGCAGGAATATCTTTTCACACATCGGTTGCTGCACAAGCGGAGCTTGCCCTGTTCTCGGCTGAAGTCCACGTTCAGACGGACAAATGTCTTGCCCACGTGGCTGAGCTGCAACATCACAGGTACACAGTGACCTGTAACCAGGCAAACTTGGGGCACAGTACTTACAACAATTACACACAAGACTACCTCCAAACACCCTACCTGAATGGGAAAAGCAAGAATAATTCGGGTTACAGTCTGGACTGCCTTCCTTGGCAGCTGGATGTCCCTGCTTCTGCTGCTGTCTAAATTTCCCCCTCCTCCATTCCTGCATTACTAATAAATTAGCATCACACATAGCAGCAGGCAGTAAAATGCACGAGCAGGGCTGCTGACGGCACTGACTTCAACAGTGGCTTAAGCAGATGTGCTAAGGAAACATCTGGATGTTATTACCAAAAGGCTTTCTAGGTTCCCCATCAGATCAACACCTCTGTTTCCTCTGAGTTATTATAGGTAAGAAACAACATAAAACTGATAATAAAAGTGCCCCAATTGGAAATACAGTCAGCCCTCTGCATCTAACGTCTAGAAATACACTAGCGCTGACCCAAACCCTCAATGGGGGCAGCCAACCCATGACTCCCAAGCAAGGAGCTTGGTGCTACACTCTGTAGCCAGCAACGACAGGTTTGGCTGGCACAGGGCTTGCAGGTTAACCATCTCCATGGTTAATCTCCATGGGAGAAAGCAACCCATCAAGAGCTGAAGAGGTCAAAAAAAATTGCAGGACTCTGGAACCCAGTGGCACACAGTCTGTCCTGTCCCACCATGCACTGGAGATACATCTCAGTGTTATTGCCCTCTTGTGAACCATTTTCCCTCCCCAGCTCTGTAAAATACATTCCTAGCAGCTCTCAGCTATATAAAGATTTTTGACATGTGGCTGGTACATTGAGAAAGGTTGGACTACAACTCCTTACAGAATACAAACCAAGAAAAAAAATACATCAAAAAGACTACTGAGACGCTTGGCGTATTAAAGAAATGGCTACTTGGAAACTTTTCAAACATATGAGACCTACAGGACTGGCTGAGGTAAGAGGCATAATTAGCCCAACATGAGCTCGCAGGGCAGGTCCACAATGCTTGGATGCACAAATGAGGGGTGTCACGTACCAGCAGAGAGGCCCTGTTACCTTTGGGCCTTGGGTTGGCACAGTCGATGGGAGTGTGAAGTTTAATACTTGTACCCACACTTCAAGAATAATGCTGGAAAAACTGGAGCGAGTTCAGAGGACAGCCGCAAGAACAAAACCAGGCTTGTACCAAGGAGCTCAAGGAAGCCAATCAAAAAGAAAGTTAAAAGGTACCTCGCAGCCTGTAAGTACCTGTCGGGAAGAGTGCTCTTCAGTCTAACAAAGGCATAACAAGACCAAAGGTGGAAAGTTGAAGCTCGACAGAAAACAAACCAGAAACAAAGATACCGTTTTTCAACACTGCGGGTAATTAACAGAGGGAAAAGTCCTCCAACTGGCACAGCCAACGATCCAGCACTGGTAATTTTTAAAATGAGATGGGATTCCACTTTGCCTCTCTTGCTCCCCCAAAAATGCACATCTGGGTCCATCCACAATTGCTGAACCCAGAGTGGAAACTAATTCAAGGAATCTCTCTTATACAGCAGGTCAAACTAAACAAGCACCATGACCTTAAAACCTAGAAATCAATGAGGCACAAAGAACAAGAGGCCCAATTATCGGTGGCTGGGATCCTCCAGCCCCAGGGATCCCTGCCCCATCCGCAGGTCCTCTGCGCCCCATCACTACCAAGACGTGGATTTTGCCGAAGGGCCGCAAAAGCGCCAGATCCCCACCATGAGCAGCAAAGCGAGATGCTGTTAAACCAAGAAACCCACACTGATTTTTTTTTTCCAGCTAAGGAACTGGGAAAAATCACAACCAGACAAAAGCAAGTCAAAAAATTACACCAACAGGGCAGAAACAAAGCACAATATAAGAAATAAGTGTTTTACAGGGAGAACAATCATGCACTGGAACAACCTCCCCAGGGATGTGGTGGAGTCCCCGTTTTTCAAGATGCAACCGGACAAGGTGCTAGATAATCTCATCTAGGATCCCTTTCCCACAAAAGGTTGGACCAGATGATCTTTCAAGGTCCCTTCCAACATGGGCTAGTCTGTGACTCTATGAAAGGCACACAAAACTTTCCTGTTTTTTTTTAAACTCCGAGAGAAGGGGATTTAGATTCTCTTTCACAGTCAGAAAGATTTCTTCTCAAGTGGTTTCCCAGCACACGTATTCCCTTCCCCTCCCCCGGAGCTGAGGAGATGGGACAATTGCAGCTCTCCAGCACTAGCCACTGTTTGGAGGGATGTCCCTTCAAGTAGCTTTCTGGCACAGCTGGCCACAGACATTTGGCAGCCAGATTTACCAGTGGATGCGGAAATGGAAATAAAATTGAGAAAGGAATCACTTTCCCCAGATGCTCATGCCAGAAATCCCCGTCATGGAGCATGGTCCTCCCACCCTGGGCAGCAAGAACAAACCAGGGACGCCTCTGCAGGTGTCACGCCGCAGCGGGCAAGAGGACAGTCATTTATCAGAGCAGGGTGACTTTCTGAGCTTGTTAAAACAGCAGTTAAAACCAGTGGAGAACAGCTGTGTTTTGTCATCGTTCCTTAATTCCTGCTTTTGAGATTTCACTGGTTACTGGTAGTTTTTCTGGACAAGTTACCTGAGAGCTGCTGGGCTTCTCCGCTTTGGATGTAGCTAATGTGTCTTCCCAGACATCGTGATTTAGCCCGGAGCTGCGATGCCTGCAGACTGGCACTGCAACCTAACATACGACACACTGGACCAGGAGCCTTTTTCTCTCCTCCCCTGTGGTCCGGCTTATGGCAGGAGCAATTCAATTACCCCGTGCCTCAGTGCCCCATCTGCTAATGGTTTGCTCTCTCACGTAGCAGCCATGAGGATAAATATCAAATCACGCCTCCGGGCTAGAGACGATGTTCAGGAGGGTCATATAGAAGAGCACAGGCAAAATGGCAGACTGCCCATCGCTCAAAAACTTGTCAGCGGAACCACATCTTCTCAGCAAATCTGTGGCTCCCTAAAACTCAGAGATGGCAAGGAGATAGTTTGGGGATCCCAAACTGGCATCTCTGATGCCCCTAAATCAGGGGTCAGCAGAGCAAGTCGGAGGAGCAGTGCCAGCAATGACTGAGATATGAATCAGAGCTGGGTGCATTTGTAAAAGCAGCTGTTAAAGAAAACCCATTAATTTCTGCTGATCCATGTTCCTCCAAGCTAGTTTTACATTACATTAATACAGGTGTTTTGAAGTCACTCAGCTCAAATGCTGTGAAGGCCACAGGATTACAGAACTGTTTCTCTGGCATCTGCCATTAGAAACGCTCTAAATATTTTAATAAGGAGATTTACTTCTGACCACGCTTGGTCTTAATGGCTTAGGAAGAGGGTGGGGAAGAAAAGGTCGAAGTGGGAGGGCTAATTAACCTACACCAGGAAGGGAGGCCTGCTAAAACTGTCTCCAGCAGCAGCAATAATGACACATCATCATCATCATCATCATCATCATCATCATCAAAAGGCAAACCACCACAATCCCCGTCAGTGTTATGATAAGGCTGGCGAGATGCCAGTTTGGGATCTGAGCGATGCAGACGATGGCGTTGACCTGATCCCCCCACGACTGTTTTGAAGGAGGAAAAGAACCTACTCTCCCCCGAAGAGAGGACACAGCTCTACTTAAAAAGCTGTTAGCATGACACATAGCACATAGAGCTTCACCAGCTCTGCTGGTGGAGAGGGCTGTGTTGTCTTGGGTTTCTTTCTTTCTTTCAACATGAACCTCACCAAATAACACCGTGCAACTTCATCCAGACCCACACTGTGACTCAAGACACCCAGTCTCTCAAGATTTGGTGCACTTCTCAAAAGCTGTAGCTTCTGGAGTCATGTGAAAATATAAACATCAAAATGTTGCCTTTCTTTCTAAACAGGGGAGAGACTATCTAAATTTTATAGACTGGGAAGTGTTTATAAATCACAAAAAAATATTTCAAAGTCACAGATATGTAAAAGTAGTCTTAAACATCTAGCTTTATGTACACATGCGTATGCACATTATGCACACACACACTCTTTTAAAATCTGTTGTCTTTTTATACCTTGCTGATGATTTTGCTTTGCTTCTATTATTGTCACACCTTAATTTCTCTGTTCACGCAGGCTGAATGAACATGAGGAGGTCCATGCCCATGGACTAAAGGCACTTGAGCTAAAGGAACAAAGCTCCCAACTCTGATGCTCCGAAACACCCACTGATGTTATCATATTTAGGCTTCCAGGTTCCCTTTGTGCTTCTGGATTCCAGGATTTTCACATCCGCTGGGTTCCTCTAAGCCTCAAAAGCATGTCCCAGGGCATGGTCCCTCACTGCATCCTCTCTTAGAGAGCTGAAAAGCCCTAAGGATGTAAATGCCCTGGTCCAGCCCTTCCTGCAAATAGCAAATCCCAGCTCCTGGCTGGTTTGTACGAAGTTTTCATAATCATGATGTTGGTTCATGGTTGTGCATTTGCAATACTCTCCCTGTCTCTTCTTCCTTCAGAGCTTAAAATGTGCAGCCCCACTGTGACAGCAATAGGATTAAGAGAGTGAACTAACCTGTGGCACAAAAATCAAGGAGGTGCTATTGCTCCCTAAGAAACCTGGAGGCTGCAGTCAAAATCCAGCCTCCTCCAGCCCTGGACCTGCACATGGTTGCTGGAAAATATGGAGGGAGGTAGCGATGGGGATGATCATTTGGGGCTGCTAAGCATGGGAATCACTTCCTAAGATTTTAAGGACCATTGGGTCACGCAGGCTGAATCTTGTGCAAGGGAGGTCGCAAGTTTCACTCATTTACCTTTGATTTGAGCTGTGTTGCTAGTGTTTGCCTAAGCCCCACCTTCCAGGGAGGCATGCAGGCTCCATGCAAAGATCTCAAGATATGGAGATGGTAACTCAGCTTTTTGATGGCTGGCTTGAATACTTAAAAGCCTTTGGTATTTAAAAAAGGCACTTTAACTCTGATTTATCTGCACTGCATTTGCAGCTAGGGGTGCCTGTGATATAGCTGCTGGCTGTGGGAGGTGCTTTGCCTGGTGATTTCCTCAGCTGTTCACAAAATCCATCTCCAGGAGAAACCCTGGGGCCCCTCAGCTCTCTTCCCCTACACACAGCCTGTCTTCTGCCCCCACCCTTTTTATTTATTTCTAATCACCAAAGGAGGAGAGGAGCTTTCAAAGGATTTAGCACAAGTGCCTGGCAGAAAATCGCTGCTGTGGGTGGCTGAGGGTGACACTGCCATAAGAACGAGAGGGGAGGAGTGGAAATGGCAGAGCAAACACTTTCATCCCCATTGTTTCCATTCCAAGGTGAAATCCATGCATTTCTCCACACCCACCTTTTTTCTCTGGTTTCCAAATGCCTCCTGCTCTCTACCAGCTCTTCCATATACTCACACATATAAGGATGCCCTTCCCCAAACATCCTGCTCGGATGCCTCACGACCACAAACTCCTGTGACCCCATGCCATTCTCCCGCAGTCTCTCATTAATAATAATTATTATCCAAGTTACCAAACCTTCTCCTCGGTGGTCACATCTCAAAGGGCAATTTTAACCTGGCTGGCTAAGCAGCGCTCACCACCGAGCAGGGCAACCTGGGCTAAAGAAGATGCTCATGGTCACACCAAATACTTCTGACAGCAACAGGGATCTCATTCCAGTATCCAGAGCTGCATCCGCACAGTGAGCTCCTCCTGCCAAGCCCAGCTGCCGTCTGCAGCATCTTCATCCCACTTGCAAGGGCACAAGTTTCAAGAGCCTCGTAACGACGTTTCAGCACTTCCACAGAAAATACTCTTTGGTATTCAAAAGGTTTATTTTAAAAATGCGTTTGCTTATCTCTAAGCACAGATTCATTTCCAATTTATGTCAGCAAAATAAAAACTAAAATGCAAAACAAACAAAGAAAAAAGAGCCTGCCTGAGTTGAAAGCCTAAAAATAGACCCGCGTATCGCAAATACTGAACTGTCAGGTAAAGGCTGCGGATTGAAGGTTCAGATGAATAATGTGTTTGTTTTTCCTGCTTCAATACTTTCCTGCTGTTATCACTGTACAAATAAGTCAGCTCATGCTAATTACTCTGATGGCAATTTCCTGGGAGCTGGTACTTAAGTATCAGGCCAAATTTATTCCTGAGCACCACGAGCTAGTCCTCCCCACGCGCTCCCAAACAAATAAACAGCCCAGCTGCCAAATCGCCCCGTCCTTTCCTTCCTCGCCGCAGACCCAGCGCTGCCAGCATGGTCCCACTCCTAACTCCAACACGGGCTGCAGGATCTGCCCTGAGCGACACGTCGTTCCCGACGAGCCCAGCAAAAGCCAAGACACTAATGTAGAAGATGGGCCCAGCAGTGCCTGAACCTGGATTTATCTCCTTCAAGGCGTTTAATGTATGTACAAATTGTGGATCCCAAGCAGTATTCATGCAGTAAAAGGGGCTTAATCTTGGGAGCCAAGAGTACAAGTGCTTTTTCTGGAAGGCACACGCATCAAGAGAGAAAGGATGGGAAGGGAAATGTCTGTGAAGTGTTTTTATAAGGCACCCAACAAACCAGTTTCAAGCCCCTTTTAGCCCAAAACCATCCCACAAGGCTCACAGAGTTTATATTCATGGGTGAACTACATCAAAGAACTGCCTAAACAATGCCTGTGGTTTCTGCTGGGTTTTTTGTTCCCCACTTGGTATTTATACAGCCACAGACTTGCACTGTAATTCGGTCAAACACATTACAGCAAAGATGAAGGGAGGAAAGAGCAGAGAAAAAAAGCACTGTTACCTGTGTTACATCCCAAATGGCACTGAATTTCTGTACAAACCTTTGGTGCAACCCCAACCCAGATGCGGGCTGCTTGCTGAACAGGCAATACAAACCCAGCATCCTCCTTTGTGGTTTTTTTCAGCCTTTCAGGGTCTTTTTTGGGGGATGGTTGGCTTGCCCTGGATGTATTGTATTATCATTCCTTTCTGCTTTCACTGCGTGGCAAAGGGTTAAAGCGACCTTTCAGATCCTTCCTGGATGCAACTCCATGCGTAACAAGAAAGCTTCCAGCCCAGTGAAAACAACTTGAAAGAAGGGCAGTGACCCAGCCACAGGCTTAAGTTTCGGGTCACAACACCCCTGCTCAAAACCATCCATCTTCCTCTGGCCACAAGTTTGCAGCGAGTCACCTCCCATTAGAGCAATTCGTCTCCAGGATTTACAGGAAACCACCTTTTTGGGGCCTAGCCATTGTTAGCATCCTCTCTCGCATCTGGGATGAGAGCTGTGAGCTAGCAAGGGACACAGCAGGTATACGCTGATGCAGCATCCCCTTGCATCCAGTAATAAGTGCTAAAAACACACAGGCCATTAGGAAAAAATAAAAATAAAAAAAAAAACCTGCAATAGTTAGCCTTGGTTTCATTTACTCTCAATTTCTGCAAGTGAAACTTTGCAAGAAAATGGGTGTTTATAACCCCTGTCAACCTGGACACATGCACACCACATTGCACAGCAGAATCAAAGCCTTTTGGCTAGCGCAGGAGAACCACGCTGCTCTGTTAAAAGCCCTGGATCAAAGAAAAGAGAAGGTTTGGTGTTACTGCACACTGCGCCAGGCAAAATGGTCCATCTCAGAAATGCCATGTGCTGGAAGAAGGCTGTGGAGGGGAAGGATGTGTCCCCTCTCCCCTATTCCAAAAGGGGCTCCCTTGGGCTGGTTAGAAATAATCACCTGCTGGACCACAGTATTGGGGATCATAGACTCATAGAACGGTTTGGGTTGGAAAGGATCTTTAAAGGTCATCCAGTCCAACCCCCCTGCCATGAGCAGGGATATCAGTGGCTCCACCTCTGCGCTGCAGCGAGGATGCTGGCAAGCAACCCACTGCTGAGGAAAGAGCCAGCAAAAGGTTCAAAACCCAGCTCCACACAAGCCGTACAGAACCACAGCTGCTGGGAGGGGGATCTGGGCTCATCTGGGGCAAGAAGGACAAAAAAGGCCAGTGTGGGCATCCAGCCTTGAGCCTGGCACTCGGCGCAGCTCCTCCCAACCTCACACCTACCAGGGGTGGTCTTGCTCTCGACCGATGCTGATAAGAGAGTATCGGGATGGGGTGCAAATACAGAAAAAGATGAGGATGTGAAAAGAAATACCGAAAACTCTCCCAATCTCTACCACCTTGTGCTGTTAACTCTAAAAGCAAGAGTGCAGAGGAACAAACTGTGTGTGCAGGTACTTGGGTGCGGAGACTTTCCCATTTATCATCGTTAACCAAACTGCCCCGGGCAGTGGGGCAGAGTAGAGAAGCAGAAAGCCCGAGGAGGTTCCCGCTTCAGCTGCAACTCCCAAGGTTTCGATGTGATTACGCCTGTGACTCTCCCCCACAAGCTTTTTGGCACTGGGACCAACCCATGATATTGTTTCCATTCGTTCCTCCCTCTCAGCCATGCCAGCACATGCTAGTTTGCCATGCAAGACAGTGAACTGGATTGGGGAACTGAATCTACAGAATACCAACCTAGCAGAGAGAAAGAGAGTCACGTCAGCTGGATGGGTTCCCCGTTGCGAGTGGGTTTAGCGACATCCTTCACTGTCAGCAGCCTGAAATGGTTCCAGGTGCAGCAGTGCAGAAGGATGCCTGGATTTCATGGTAACGCTGCTCAGCTGCCGAAGGGATGAGCCACTGAACGTGGCCACGAGCTTTTATTTTTAGTGACTAGCTGTATTTATATGTGCTATCCAAAAACTGGACTGAATTCGGCTAAGTGATCCCATTTCTCAGCTGACTGGCTTACCGTATGATCCCACAGCACCGGAGGAACCAGCTAGAAATATCGGCTGCAAACCCAAGGCAAGCTATTTCTGACTAGGTGCTAAAGAGTGAAACCCACAGCTGAAGCTTGGTATATACCGGGGACAGCACAGGCATGAGCTAAAACACCGTCAAAGGACACAGCGACTTCACCAGTTTCCCTGACCAACAAGCAGTGCAGGAGTAACAAGATGATGATCCTTTCAAGTACAGTTATCTTGTACAGCGTTGTATATACTCATGTGAGACAGATATGTGTATTTATTTTATTATTTGCTAAAAGTATTCATGCTATGTCCCAAAAAATGCAAAGATGTCTTTTGGTGCCCAGAAAGGCACGTCCTGTGGGAGACGCAAAAAAATCCCCTGTGCTTTGCCTCTGCAGCCAGCTTTGAGACTGATGCATCCCGCTATCGAAGAGCAGACACAGGCAGGGTCTGCATCAACTAGCTATGGCCTTTAAAAAGGCCCTGAGCCACCCATTTTGGGAGGAATTTGTAACTGAGTGACGTGAGTGCTCAGACCTCCCCTCCAGACACACAACCATCCCTTTGCTGCCCACACCACCATGTGCTGGGTCAGCCTCTGTCCTCCACTCTCGCAGCTCCTGCCGTTCCGTGCCAAGGCCGGGGGGATACCCTGCACCCCACTTGCCCCTCTTGGTTAGCCAGAATCATAGAATGGTTTGGGCTGAAAGGGACCTTTAAAGGTCATCTAATCCAGCTGCCCTGCAATGAGCAGGGACATCTTCAACTAGATCAGGTTGCTCCGACACCCGTCCAACCTGACCTTGAATGTTTCCAGGGATGGGGCATCTACAGCCTCTCTGGGCAACCTGTTTCTCCTCCTCCTCGAAGGAGATGAGTGAGCAACACACACACCCTACCTCCTAAAAGCACCCGAGCTGCTCCAGTTGCTGCACTCTGATGGACCCGAAGCACAAGTGCTGATGATGCAGGTCAGTGGGAAGATGTGGGGACAGCGGCGTTTCACCCAGTAACCTCAGTAACACTGGACGCTGCCAAGCTGGGAACCATCCCTGGGGAGCTTCTGAAGCCTGGCTCTCTCTACTTGGTTTCAAGAGGGCAGAACAACTCACTCCTTGGCTCTGGCACTCATAGCCACCCCTCCTTTTCTAGCCAAGTACCCAGTTCGTGTTTTTGAGCTACCCTGGGGTCACAAGTTCTGGGAGGACCCTGGAGGACAGCAGCACCAGAACTGGGGGCTGTGACTTCTGCCCTGGAGATGCCTTTCACCACCACAGAGTGCATGGGGAAACTCGGGGCAAGGGGTGAGGCCCCCACCCCAATCCACAGAGCAGCTCCGGTAAGGCACACAGCCAGGGGTCCAGCAGAACAGCCCAGTGCGCGCAAGAAGGGATTGGCCATCCAGGGCATTGCCGCCGTGCCGGCGTTAATCACCGCTCCGCGCCACCCAGGGCTGCCAGCCAGGGCGAGTGCTGGTGAGAACAAGCCCTGGGGAAGAAACCCAGCTCTGCGTCCTGGCTTTGCAGCCCAGCTACTGCGCAGTGAAACAAAATGAGAGGCGCAGCTCACCCTCTCCGAAGCATACGCCCTTCCTAATGAGAGTCGAGCCAGAAGCTATGAGGGAGTCGCGCCCATTCCCAGGCAGGCTTCAACGCCACCGAGAGCCAACGCCGGAGCCAGGCAGCCTCCGAGAAAAGAGACATGAGTTGGAAATTTTGCTTTGATGCCAGCTCGCCAGCCAGCCCCAGCACTGGGGAGGAGGAGGAAGGATTGCCGGCGCTCGCCCTGCTCCCCTGCGTGTGCGTACAGGCGGGGCTGAGCTCAGCCGGAGATCCTGGGAGAGGGATGCAACAACCACTGAGCAAGGTCGGAGTCATCAGCTGTGCCCTGCCTGACCAGGCAACACAAGGCTTAGCACGGCCGAAGCCCCCAAAAGGCAGCCAAGCACCTGCCACTGGACAAGAAAGCCCGCAGAGGAGGGCTGGCACGGCAAGGATGCTATGAAAGGATCGCGTCATACAACCATGCATCACCCTAAGATGTCGGTAGGAAAAACTCCATTATCTGCAGCTAAATCTGGGCAGAACGCAGTGCCAGGACCTCTTCTTACCCCAAAGAAGTTATGGTTCCAAGAGACAGGAATATTTTTTCTCAGCCTTGCTGCTGCTGTTAGCACAGTAATGATGTCAAGCATCACCCAGTAGCAACAGCAAGGTTCAGGGCCTTGCATTAACCACAGTCTTGATCTAGCTCTAGGAAGCCAACAGTAGCAATGGGATCAGAATAAATAGAAAGGTGATATGATGAAAAAGGTTTCCCAATTAAATTCCTGATACTTGCATCCCTTCTCTTCCCCCACCCCCTCCTGTAGCTCTTTTAATTCGCTTCCACAGATCTCAAAGCACTTAAAAGACTACTTAAATGCTGTTAGCATTGTCATCCCAATGGAGAAACTGCAGTTTGGAAAGGCTGAGCAACCCATCCAACATTGCCCAACAACCCGCTGGGAGAGGAGAAGGCAGGACGGGTTTAGCACAAGTCTATCCATCCCACCACACTGCCTTGCCGCAGGGTACGAGTTACCAGCAGGCGAGCTGGGGTGGTTACGCAGCACCGCCGTATTTCCCAGGGTGGGGCATGCCCCACCGTCACACAGGGTGGAAAGCAGTGGCCACTGTCCTTGCTAAGAGGATAGTCTGAAATACATGACCTGTTTCTTTTCTTCTTTTTTTCTCCTCATCAGAAATGAGCTGTTTTTAAAGCTTAGGAATGTTGACTTTCTAGAGAGAGCAAGGGCTGTCAGAGGAGGCGGCCGGTGTGCCTCAGTTTCCCCATCTGTGAAATAAGATCGATGCCTGCAGGTGTTTGCAAGCAAAATACACCAAAAAGCGCTGAGGATTTCTGTTCTGTTACCACTGTCCAGTTCCAAACCCTCTGTGTCCAAGGTCCGGGTCAAACAACTATGTGCCAGTGTGACCGAGAGAGGGCATTTCAGAGAAACAGGAGACACACAGTGTGGAGTGGACCTCACTGTACAGAGTTCCTATCAAAGCAAACAGGACCTTAGAGTTGCCCAAAGGTTGCAAAGCTGGATCCTTCCAGCAGCAGGAGACACAAAGCCAGAGGTTGCAGCTGTGATGGTGCTCAACTGTTTGAGCCACTGGTACAGGTGACCATGGAGAACACCCCATGACTGGAGGACCACCAAGATATAAGATGAAGCAAAGTACTTCTATTTGCCATATGTATTGTCCAGCGTGCTGTCAAGCGACTGCTTCTTCTCAGTCCAGGGCAGTGAATGTGCCAGGTGGAGAGAGCAGCCAGAAAAGTCTCTCACCTTGCCACAGACTTATTTGCTCTTCTTTAATTCCTCCACTTGCTCCAGTGGCCCCATCTCGTCAATCCCATCCCCTCACCTTCCTCGTATTAATTCATTTGGCCTTCTCGTAACCTCTTAAATTACCACATAAATGAACAATTAAAGGATTATCATCATAGCAACTAAGGATGATGTGTCCAAAGGTCAATCTCCAGAGAAGTCCACCAACCTGACCAAGAATAAACTGGACAGGAATTATCTACCAGCAATACCCATGACCAAAAATGAGCCTGATACAGAGCATGGAAGACCACCTCTGTCCTAGCTCTCGCCGTACAGCTTTGGACCATGGGCATGAAGCAGCTTAGTGGCTTGGCCTAAAATCCAAAAGTTGGGTACCAAAGCACTGCACCTGAGCATCCCAAACACGGGGCTGCTACACAAACCTCCTTACCACTCAAGTCTCCATCACCCAGTCCTGCCAGAAAAGAGGGTTTAACTAAAATGTCACAGTACAACAAGTGCAACTGATATACTCTGTCCAAACGCATCCCAGCTGTTGAAGCACAACTAATTTTATCTTGTCTTTTAGGCACAGGCTGTTTCCTCTTTGGCGTTGTGCAGCATGAGAAACCTTGGGATCCCCAGCTAATGGCTGGTCCCCAGCTAATTGACTGGATTAGGCTGCTTCCATTCTCATTACAGACCCTTCAAAACAGTGTCCTTTAAACACAGACCTTAACATTACCTTCAATAAAACCTTCTACGTGTCTCTGTGGCTCAAATTCAACTGTACCAGCTTCTATTAGGTCGACAGTGCTATTGTACCCATGCCGCTCACTTCTGCCGGCAAACTCTCCAGCCACTCAGCCTGTGCATCCGCAGCTAGCACAGAATACTCATCTTTGCATTACGGATCCAGCGCTACCGGTTTCCCCAACTTCCCAGGCCCTGTATGTGAAACTCCAGCAGCGGAGCCGAGAGCAGCGACAGCACCAGCTGCCGCAAGCAGCCGGGTTGTGCACAGCACCGCATTCCTCCCTGGGAACGGACAGCGCAAGTAAACCTAAAAGCCAATTTTATTGCGTCTTTCAAATTCTTAACAAGCCAACAAAAATTACTGTTGTCTTCTTTTTTTTTTTTTATTCCCCACTTTTAAAGTGACAAGGCTTTTAAAATCAATAGTTAATTTTTAAATGCCAGGATACTGTTAGATGCATCTGGGGATGGTTTATCAGAGGCACTAAAGAAACAATAATAATAATAACAAAAAAGGCAAAATAAATTCCCCAGCAGGATACACACGAGTTAGGGAGTGACTGTCCTCCCCCTCCCTGCCCGGACTCAAGAGCAAAAGAGCACCCACGAGTCTCGCTGCCCATGCTGGCACTGGGGCAGCGCTGTACAGGCAGGGTGGCCCAGGGCTTGCAGGACAGGCTCTTTGGGAAGGAGGTAGGAGCCATTTAAACCTCAGCTGAGGCCATTTGCAGGGCTGAGGGCTTGTTGGGGAGGAGGCGCTGGCAGGTTTTCCCTCCCTGGCAGAGCTAATACCAGGAGGAGCACAAAAGCCTTTTTGGAAGCAGGCAGCTGCCCATGGCAGAGGAGCCTGGGAAGGGGTTGGATGCGGGTGGGATGCAGGGTGGGATGCAGGGTGCATCCCACGGGGAAGGACAGCCTTGCTCCAAAGCATCACCCTGAGCTCTTTCCCAGCGCTGTGCCACACACATCTGCGTGGGGAGGGCCTGCGTGGCGGAGTGCCAGCTCAACAGCTCAAGAGGTGCAATTATCATTAAAGCCAAGCAGGCTGGAGCAGGGGAGAGGAGATGCCTGCCCGCCAAATGAATAGGTTTAACGCTGCTCGCATTCCTGCATTCCTCTGCCGCCATGTAGTGAATAAACCCTCACAAACTGCTAAAAATGAGGCGGTTTTGGTTAAGCCCTGCGAGTGTGCGGGTGTGTGTTTTGTAACCTTACACCTTTGCAGACAGAGCCCTGCTATGTTTGTAATCTAGGAGCTGAGGTTTTCCAGAGCAGGCTTGTGTAACCAGGCAGAGACGTCAGCACATGCCTGTTTTATGGGAATAGCATCCCCACCATGAGTGTGCGGAGATGCGATAGAAAGTGCATGGAGCCAGGCAGACACCTCGCTGGGCAGGGGTGCAGCACAGGTCCCTGACAAAAGCACACACACAAAGTCACTTCTGATGATGTTACATCCAAGGCTTCTCACTACCTGCACCGGTTTATCTGCAGAGGATGTGGAAGCAATAACATTATTTATTCATGCTTTTACTGAAAAAATTAGTGGCTCCTTAGCCAAAGGTCAGAATCCAAAGGTCCCTCTGCTTGGCCTTGGCTCCTCAAACCTGTCTCTGACTGCACCACCTCTTATCTCTTCAGGAACTCCAAAAACTCTCCCTTCCTACCTCTTCATCATCCTCCAGTCAAAATTCAGGCTTCCCTCCCCATAGGCGCTGCAGCTCCGGCCATGGTCCTTCTCTACCTCCCCTTCACCTCCACCAGGAATATACATCTAGCCTTCCTCCTCACAGACTCTCCTCTCTACTCCAGAGTGGTCTCCTTATGTTCAAAATTAAGTCTCAGGATATCTTTTGGATGCTCTTTCATCCAGCATCCAAATCTGCTGTTGCCATCAAAGCTCTTATTTTCCCACATCACAGCCAACACAACCACCCTTCCCTGAGAAACATAACTTCTTCTGACCAAAGGGTATGCCAGCACATAGGTCATGCTTTCTATCCCACTTCACCTTCTCAAGGCTCCCCCCTTTCCCTGTCTCATCACACAAGAGCTCCCTAACTTTCAAGGTATAACCATGCCCTACAGTACCCACTACCTGCGTTTGACTCTTACAATGTTGACTTCTACTTAGGAAGCTGGTCTCCTGCACCAGTCAGTGGAAAACATCTTTGATATTGAATGATATTTTCTCCCTTCCTGCCCCTTTCTTGCCTGGTGGGAATTCCTCTCTAATGTCTGCCAAACCACCTCATCGACTTCATCAAAACTCTCCTTTGCTTTGACATTTACAAGAAAACTCAATAACTGTGAGGCTGCTGGTGTCCTGAGACACATCTGTCAAGATGATCAATAGTGCCCTAGCATTTTCATTTTACTCCCCCATCTGCATGTATCCAACCACAACCTTCCATCATTGATCCAGACCGTAAGCTCCTTGGGGAATGGACAGCCTTTGATTCAACATTTGTACAAAGAATGATAGGCTCTGGGGGCATGGTTAGTGCTCCTAGTGTGACAGTGGTGTAAATAACACGTGTAAACACCCATCAAGGTTGAGATACCCGTTTATACCAGGTATGATCCTCCGATTTAAAGCACAGAACATGGCCAAGAAGTCCACTCACATAATGTTGTCATGAAGTTACCCAAGGGCATTTCGCAGTGCACCAAGATCCAGGTGAACTGCTGTTGCATCTAGTTACAACATCCTATTTGTTCCCAAACAAATCACAGCACAAAGTGTTCCCACAGGTTACTACTAACATCTCTTGACACATCACTCTTGGTAGCATGGAAGGCATCCCATGATGATTTTTCGTACATGTGGAAGAACACAGCATTGCCCTTGCTTGCAAGCACAAGCTCCACACTGACTACTCGACTGTGACTGCTCGACCGTGACTGCACTTCAGTGACACTCTCTCAACTAGACTGGAAATAACAGAATCATAGAATCATAGAATAGTTTGGGTTGGAAGGGACCTTTAGAGGTCATCTAGTCCAACCCCCCTGCAATGAGCAGGGACATCATCAACTAGATCAGGTTGCTCAGAGCCACGTCCAACCCGACCTTGAATGCTTCCAGGGATGGGGCCTCCACTAACTCTCTGGGCAACCTGTTCCAGTGTTTCACCACCCTCATTGTAAAAATTTTCTTCCTTGTATCTAGTCTAAATCCACCCTCCTTTAGTTTAAAACCATTACCCCTTGTCGTATCACAACAGGCCCTACTAAAAAGTCTGTCCCCAGCTTTCTTACAAGCCCTCTTTAAGTACTAAAAGGCTGCAATAAGGTCTTCCCAAAGCCTTCTCTTCTCCAGGCTGAACAACCCCAATTCTCTCAGCCTTTTCTCACCAGTGTCACTGTGCTCCCAGGGACAAGATGAGCTGGTCCAGATCTCTGAATCTTAGCCATCCCTCTACTTTTGGCATCCAAAGGTCACCACTACCAAGCAGCCCCTGCAGTCGTTCAGCCCCAGGCATGGAGGCAGCCCTGAGCAAGACCTCAGAGCGCTCCGGTCCAAACTGCCCACAGCTCCGGCTCCTATGTGTGTCCTGGCATCTCTGCTATCAAATCAAGGACATACCCGATCGGCTGGGACCACAACATGTGAGTATCACAGCTCACACTCCGGGCAGCTCTGACACAGAGTCACAGCTTTGTACAGCTCTGTGGATGCTACTAGCAGATTGAAAGACATTGAAAAAAAAAAAGCAAGCCCACGTGGAGGTGACTTTCCCTTCACTGTCCAGAAGAAGCTTGCAAGGCAAGTTCTTCCACCAGACTCCAGGGCTGGCCATGCAGCATGGCGCCGCCGGCTCGCTGACTGACGAAAATCCAATAGTCACATGAGACTTGTGTGTTGCAGCACAAAAAGGAGATGCACACACAGCAGGGTTGGGTTTTTTCACCCCTTTCTCACTCATCCTTTATCTGAACTTGGCCTGAACTGATCCTGTAATGAGAGAAGCCAGGCATAAACCACAGGCCGTAGAGACCTTAGACATAGAATCATAGAATCATAGAATGCTTTGGGTTGGAAGGGACCTTTAGAGGTCATCTAGTCCAACCCCCCTGCAGTGAGCAGGGACATCATCAACTAGATCAGGTTGCTCATATGAAGTGAGAGCTCTCCTCTCTCTTTTAGTGCTTCTCGCTGGGGCTGAGCCACATCTCTGCAGATTCGGGATCGATTTGCCCCACGTGGAGGGACCCCACGGCATCTGCACTGCAAGAGGCATGCTCTGCCTTCCCCAGTGGGAAGCATTTCCCATGGCTCACACCAGACATTTTGCACATATGCATGTGAAAATGTTTCCTGGGCAAGAGCTTGCGCCTATCACCTTGCAATCACCTGTCCTGTAGGTCAGCTACCAGCACTTTTGATCAGGGTTTCTCCAAGGACTGCAAGGCTTAAAACACTGTTCTCTGAGAAAGAGCAAGATTCTGCTTCGTTGAACACAAACAACTCCCTTTGTTTTTATTAACGTAACAATTTCACATTACAGGCATTTTCAGGCTCACTTTGATTATTTTGTACATCCAGTGCTATGCAGTTCACAGGTACAGCCAAAGGTGAGAAGGTCCCTCTAAGGCTCCGATGAGCAGGGATTTCACATGATCCAAGTGGGATGTGTCTACCTAGACATGTGCAGACAGACCTGGGCTTGCTCCGCTTGTGCCCAAAGCCAACTGGGACTCAATCCAGCTTAAGACAAAAGCCATGGAGTCACATTAGTACAGCACTCTGCCCAAGCTCATACGGCCAAAGTGGGTGCTCTGGGCAAACACCAACCAGACCTTTGATTTTGTCCTCCACAACAGTTAAATGAGAATGGAAGGGTTATAAATCATCAACGACTCAGAAAATTCCTAATAACCATAACTAGTAACTATTAGAAAGAACAGATTTAAGTGAACAAGTGTACTACTCTGCCCTGTTCGAATGGTAGCTTTCAAGCCATTTGGTCCTTGAGGAACCACATACCACATTGTATGGGTCTGTGGAAAATAAGATGAGAAATGCAACTCTATTGTCAGAAGACTTAAATTTCCTTGAAAGGATCCCACATCTCTATTAAAAAAAAATATTTAGAAACCCACAAGGTGAGAAAGGTTTGGAGAACCAGTTAGAAGGTGCATAATGAAGGGAAATCCACCCTTGGGTGGAAGCAGCTGCTGAAAACCCAACCCAACCAAACAAAACCCCCACAACAGCAGTGACCTCATTGCTATGGTTTGTGACAAACAGTTTATTCAACAAAAAGGAAATTGTTCACAGGGAAGAAAGTGAGTTGAAATTTAGCCAATACAAAGATAAATGTGAATGTACAACAAAGAAAGGCTTTAAGATCCTGAGTGATCATCAAAAGGCACCTCCTATAACATGTGTCCCTTAAAGATGGGAAAATAGCCATTTGCTGCATCGCCAACGTCCTTGTGTACAGATGGCACCTGAAGTCCATGGTGAACCATCCAAGCAGCCACCAGGCTCAATCACATTTAGCTTGAATGCCTCAGTGAACACAGGAGAAGAAAGTGTATTTCTGGATGTACGTGGGTGACAAGGCAACCATATACTGAAATAAAAGGAGCTGATGGTGTACTACACTTTTCCCTTCTGCTGAAATAAAATTATACCCTATGCTGTGTTTATCTATGGAGGGCTTGGATTAGTTTCAAGATAGTTTAGAGGGGGAAAAAATCAATGACCTTCTACACCTCAGCGCTTTCAGGACTCCTGAAGCAGTTGACCTTTTTGGAGAGAAAAAAAAAAACCACTAAACTTTTTCATGTTATAAATCACATGGATGCAACCTCAAAGAGGTGGACGGGGCTGAAACTCACCGTTTCAGCTCCATGATGTGGCACAAGTCTAACAACTCATCACTGCCAAAAACCAGGTGCCCTTTCCCCACTTCTCCAGAGCCACGGCTGGCCCTGGTGCTCACCAAACCTCTCCAGAAGCTGATGCAGCTCACCCAGCACAGACACAAGCTCACTTTCTAACAGCACAGCAAGCTGTGAATGG
Organism: Balaeniceps rex; assembly: GCA_013401315.1. Lineage (NCBI taxonomy): Eukaryota > Metazoa > Chordata > Aves > Pelecaniformes > Balaenicipitidae > Balaeniceps > Balaeniceps rex. The sequence continues at coordinate 103,957 of VYZW01053825.1, read as the reverse complement.
ATCAGTGCCAGAGCCAGCACAAGGGCTGAGGAGGGCTGGAGAAGTCAGCGGAACCGTCCCCTTCGGTGGCAGGAATGGTGACAGCCCAGCACCTCCCGGAACAGCCCATCACACAGCCAACGAGCAGCAGAAGAGAGAGGTGGACAAGGAGGAGGAGGAAGGGAAGATGGTAATATATAAAAGGCTCATTTTGTTTTGGGGAAACTGCCTATAATTAGAACCCCAAATCAGATGCAAATTTGGCAGCTGAAGAGAACAGTGCTGGGTTCTGGTTTGGTTTTGCTTCGGGTTTCTCAGCCTGGTTGGCAGGACACTTGCAAGTAGCTCATCCTAAGGGAAGTACCTCTGATTTTCCTGAAGAATTCCAAGCTACTTCAAACAAACGGCAAAACCTATTCTCAGGTATCACCCATCCCCAGATTCCCTGACCAGACATTTATTTTATCTCTGAAAAAATATTTTGCTACTCCCTACCTCTGCGTGAAGAAACCAGCTAAGAAAAGGAGAAGATGACTGCTTAGTCCAGGAGAAGAGAAACAGAATATGCACACAATGCTTTGAAAATTGCAGAAAACACTCAAATGGGAAAGAAAAGCAAGTGAGCAGACAGGAAAGTTGCTTTCACCCTGGTGCCCTTCATGTCATCGTACTGGGTATGGGAGCATGAAGCTCTGATCACTCCTACAGATGCCTCCAGCTGGTAACTCCTGCCTTGCAACCTGTGCGTGCCCCACGCTGGGCTTTCCCTTCTGTTCATTAAACCACATTGAAATGCCCTTTTTGAAGTGGTTTGCCAGAAAGGGTTCCGACAGATTTGAGGTGTGGCTCCGCCACCGCTCCGCTGATCCGAATTAGGGATGCTGCCCTCTGGGCCACGCTTTGCCTCCCGGCACCAGTGCTGCTGCCCGTAAGCAGCACGGTCACGACCGAGCTCCGCGAGCCATCTTCTCCAATAGATGATCTTATTTTACTTTTTTTTAATATACATAATTTCATTAAGGTCGCTTTACTTGAACTAAATTCATCACAACTTGTCTATCAGCAGTAACATGCATTTGGAGAAAAACCCCACTCTGTATGACCAGGCTTTACTCCAGGTCAGCCGTCCGGCCATCGCCTGTAGAGCTGGCACGATGGTACCGTGCATCCCACCCCCAGCCACCCTGGACCATGTGCCCCTTGCACAGCCAGACTCAAAGGGACAATGCGGCAGCTGCAGCTGTAGGGCACAGACAGTACCAGTGACGGCGCGGGCAGATCATGCTCCATGTCAGGCTGTGGGGTGTAGGGATGCAAGGACCAAGTCAGAAGTGATGAGTTTGGTGAAAAGACTTAATTGGGCATCAGAAATGGCCCCGAATGAGCACCCAGGAATTCGCAGTCCCAGGAGAGGGAGCAGGGCTGAGTCAGGGCAGGGGCTGCCACACAGCTCTGCGCCGCAGCAGTGCAGGCAAGGGGCCAAAATTAAGGGGAAGGACAGAGGGGCTGGAGGCAAATGGCAGATGGCAAAAAACAGGAGAAGAGGTGGCAGGGGCTGCGCTGGCTCCTCCTGCTCACAGGGTGCCGGTGGCCCTGGGTGGTGGAGGAAGGACGAGTCACTGGTGGGAGAGCACCAGCACTGCATGGGAAGCAAAGCTGGATACACCAACATGCAGCACACAGGACCACGTGACCCAGCATGTCCCCACCACGTCCCACGTGCAGCTCCTGCTCCCTGAAGATCTTTGTCCTGCGGACCACATGAATTCAGACATTGCAGGCTCTGGAAGATTTCTGGTGGAAAAAATTGCCAGGTGTCTCATTCTTTTAGGCAAGTTTTGGCGGTCCTCTATATCTTGGCTTCACTCCAAGATATTATGTGTATGCAGAGGATGCTTCAAACACAGAAGGAAGCACTGAAGAACAAGAGACTTGCAGAAAACCAAGCAGTAAAAAAAAAGGCAAATAAGTTTCCAAACCATCAGCAAATAGAGTGAGGATAGCAGAATCCTACTAAAGGTGTAAAAGCAGCAAGAATTAAAACACAGGGATAAATGGGAAGGGTATGAAGGAGCTTCACTGCAGCATGGGGATGTTACAGAGACAGGGAAGGCAGATAAAGTTGCCCCCTGAGTTCCACAGGGGCAAATCGGTAAATGACACAGTAAAATCCACTCAGTCACTTTAAAAAAAAAAAAAACTGTGTAATTTGTGTATAATAATGTCATCTGTTGCTGACACAAGACCTGAGGCCGCAGTTCAGCAGGGTGCTGGCACAGGCTCTGCAGCCCCTGCTGCCACTGCAGGACCTCTGAGAGGTGCCACGATGTGGTGAGGCTCGGCCCATCCAGGTCTGCTCAAAAACGGTGCTGGGTAAAGCCACGTCAGGCATCATCCATGTGCCCCACTAATTTTGCACCCGATCCAGTATGGTCTGTCCTCCCACGGCCGGAGTGAAGCCAGCCCAAACGCAGCAAGCCAACGTAACCTTCACGTGGTGAATTCAGCCCGATACCACAGAGAGGCAATTGAATGCCCAAGGCTGATCTGGATCAAAGCCACGCTGCTGGCTCACCCCACGGTGCCAGCAACGGGTTGTAACCGTCGTGAAACCAGCGCCTGAGAAGGGCACGGGAGCGGAAAACAGCACAGCACCCGGTTTTGCTGCCTGAGAGCAGGTTCACACAGAGGAGGAATGAAACAAGACGGTAGCTGCTGCTGTTGGTTTGCAATCCGGAGCACTGGGGAATGGTGGGTGTTAAGAAATTAGGTTACAGTTTTGTCGCTTTTTATTGTGTTCTACATAAGCCAAGTTTGAGTATTAAGAAAGAATAGAGGAAAAAAGAAAAAAAACAGCAAAAATGGTAAATGCCTTGTGTTTCATAGAAACAGTGCTCCCAAAATAAAGCCATGTACAGTCTCGCTGCTAACTCAACTTTGCAGAGAAATATATCCAGCAACCGAAAAATAAAAGAAATGCTGTATTCCCCACACCTCTTTTGCTCTTTGCTTTCCAACAAGACGCTGACTCCAAAGACCAGCTGGAGCTATTTGGATGCTAATAGTACGAAGCATCTGCAATCTAAGAAATAAACCGTTTTACGAACCAACGCTCCCACCTAATCCACTCCCTCCTCTTGCTCTTTCACTAAGTGGCTTTACACCCACCTTTCCCACGGATAACTCTTCTATCTCAGTGTCCTTCTCTGGACTTGAACCCATCCGAACTCCGCCTCTCCCCAGTTCCCTTTCCTGTAGGCACTGCAAACCGCTGGAGGCTCACGCCCAGGCAGGAGCAGCTGCAAGATCTCAAAACACTTCAACGTTTGATTTTTGTTTTTGTTTTTTTTTTTAAAAATAGAATTTTCTTCAGAAGTCATTTCAGTGGGGTCACAGTTGTCCTGTTTACTGCTTCACCCATCTGGAAAAGCACCGCTCCTTTCTGAACCCAACGATGCATGTGGGGCATCTCTGGAGACCCTCTCACCCGCACGGCCCCGATCATTTCACACAGCAGAATGCTAAGAGCCACCAAGCCCCCATGTGTAAGGGAGGAGACACTGGAGGTCACTCACCCCAGCCATCGTCAGGGTGACACCTTGGCCGGGGAGCCTCCGCCAGCAGCACTGGCAGCCCCTGCACACCACCCACTCAATACTTGTTGACCTTGCCTACAGCAGCAGCCTTCAAGCTGCGACTCCCTGCAGCTTCCACAAAGCAGGAATGCTTTCCAAACATGACAATTTGGAAAAGCTTCGGACCTACCCTCAACCAACCTTCACGTGCAAATGCACGTGCAAAAGAGGTTCCACCTGGATGAGGTGATGCTCGGGCTTTGAAGGACCCTGCTGGCCATCTCCATTCAGAGTGGGCAACAGCCAGTGAAGAAGGGCTGGGCTGAGAGGGGGTATCGCTAGCTGAGAGGGGGTATCTTTTGCTATTGGTATCCCTCGGGTTATCAGCGAGGGAAGTCAGCATGGTAGCACAAGGCCAACATTGCACAGAAGCCCATGAAGCTCCTACCCAGACAGTGTCAGCTGCAGGGCTGGGAAATGGAAAGCAACCTGGGCAGAGAAGAGAGGAGGGATCGCACGGGGAGGAAAGGTGCAGCAAGCGGTACATTTGGACCTATTCCCAGTTTCCAAAGGAGGGGGCTCTGCCAGACGAAGCATACGTTTCCCCTGCAGAGCTTCCTCAAACCTCCCAGCCACTGCTGCTGATCCCCCCGAGGGGCCGCCACCTCGATGCTTGCCGCTGCGGTGCCCGCGACAGGCAGTGACACCGCGCGCTCGTGTGCATGCCCAAAGTGCCTGCAACCATCACCCACCAGTCTGCTGGACATCCAACTGCAAAAGTAGCGTGTATGCGAAGTCACACATGTGCAATAAAAATAGCTGAAATTGGGATTCCTGCTCCTTGAATCAGCTTTTAACTGCTAAGGTAAAACACGATAGATGCTCAACAGGAGTCGCACTTGAAAGCGTGGGAGGTGCAATGGGCGTTTTTGCAGAAATCTTCTTTTTCAACAAATATAATTTTGAAATCAAAAGCAGCCTGCAGGAAGACAGGGGGAAACCTGAGATAACAGCAATGATCCAACCGGCATGCACCGCTCAACACAGCAAAGCCAAAAGCATTTAAACTCAATATTAACAGCACACCTTGGAAGTTTTTAAGTGAACACAAAGTTAAAGAAACATGAAGCAGAAAGACTTGAAATTATCAGCAGAGATGGACAGGGAGCAGAAAGAGAAATGGAGAGAGGGGACAATAAATCTTCACCGATCACACTGGCTGTTTTCAAGGGGCTACGGGGAATATTTCAGGACCTTCCTTCAAACGACAACAGTATTTACTTTAAGAATGTGTCCGAGCAAATTGGCACAGCCCTGCCATCGCTAAACCTTTTTATAAACCCCTGTTTTACTATACTAAATACCGGCAGTTTATGGGCAAACTGCCTGGCAGGCTCTTGTCCAGGGAGCTCCAGCAGATGCTCCGGCCGTGGGTCTCTATCCTGACTGCAGGCTCCTGCAACAACATCAACCTTATAAGCGGAGTGTTGTAAAAAAAGCTGAGCTCGGAGTGTTGTAAAAAAATCTAAGCTCATCCGGGGAAGGCGAAGCTCATTTCGGTCTGGGAAGGTTCCCACCACATTTTTTAAAATCACAGTCATGCACGGGGAGGCACCCAGGCACAGGGCTGGAGCATCGGCTCCTGCGTGCATCCTCTGTGGTTGAGCACCATGGAGATAAGCAACAGCCCCAGCAGCCTGTTACACAACACCAGGTTGTTTATGTTTTTAACTAAAACGCTGAAAACAGAGGGAGGGGGGGAAAATTCACTGCAAGCTAGCATATTAACCAGCCAGAAAGGATGCATATGATGGCTGGCCCCTCCACACCATACAGTACCCCAATATCCTGCCAAACCCACACGGTTTGGATTAGAGATGCATCCTCTGGAGAAACAGCCCCAGTTTGGGATGCAAGCAGGGCATGGTGCTCCCAGCCCCTGCCTGCCATCAGATGGGCATGGATTTGGGGAAAGCACAGTCCTGAGATCATGGATAATGCAAGTTTGATGGGATATCCTGGGAAGACCTTCACCGGAGCACCCAAGCACCTCTGTGCCAGCCGAGTTGCTTCATCTACCCACTGTGCAGCGCTGGCCATATGTGTTTGAACTGCAACCCTGCAGCATCCAAGCTGGGGTGGATGAGCCTGCTATAGGCTCTGCCATGCTCAGAAAACAGCTCTGGTCTGGCAAAACTCATCAGCCAAAAAATTGGTCCAGGACTCTACTTTTTGGCCACAGGCTTCTTTCCTCCTCTCTCAGACTGAAGCAAAAGGCACAGGGTTAAGTGCAGCCTGGCATGCTCAGCAGCCCAGCCCTTGCAGATGGGCACAGCGAGAGATGAGAAGAGGAGGATGAGACATTTCTCTGGTCCACCTGAACCCAGAGAGCATCTCCTGCACTGCTGCATTACTGCTACTCCTCTCAGTAACTTTATTCACCAACTGCAAGTAAAGCTCCAGAGCAATTTTCAGCACAGATTCAGAGGCCTGTGAAATATTTCCACATGATTATTCTTCTTCTTTTTTTTTTTACTGGCTGCATATTTCTGGCTAAGTCAACAGACCCAGTCATTGCTGTTACACATTGTCCTCTGTCTGAGAGCTATTTTTGCTCACAGTAAAAGAAACTGCAGTTCTTTCTGATTAACTCCACAGAAATGTCCATTGCTCACACAAAAGTCTGTAACGCTGGCTTGAACTAATCATCAAATTAGTTTAAAACAATTATGTTTTGAGGAGAGCATCCTCTGGCATCCAAAACATCATTCTGAGGTTTTTATTCACTTTTAATGTTATTTTTTGTTCTACTCTCGCCATCAGGTTAATCACAGACAGAACAGAAACATCATCAAAACCAGTCAGCCCATCATGGTGCAACCCAAAATAACACAATTAGTTTCCATAACCGGCTTCACCGCAGAAGCAACGTATCCTATTCCAGCCTTGGCTCTGTACGTGTCTCCTGATTCAGTTTTGAGGGGAAGAAGTCCACAAAGAAGCTGCATAGGTTAGTGCAAACCCCAAAACTACATCATGCAAAAGGCAGTAAAGAGCTGACCCCAAAGGTGATTCGGCAAGCATGGCACTTTGGCTTGCAGCAAGCTTGCCTGGCTGGCCGGGCATGGCCACTTGCTGGTGGTCCAGTACAGGATAACTCATCCTTACAGCAGGAGGAATGGGTTTCAGCAAGTAAGCGCACACTACCTGACAGACAGACACAAAAAGACCCTAAGCAGGAGTTACAGCATAAAGAAAAAGCCAAGTCTGTCAAGCCGAAGAGTTGCGCAGTGCCCCTTTGCGCTCCATTCCCCCACATTTGACAACATAAGAAAATGAGGCTGCAGGTACTTCCACCATCAGCTGGACTTTCACAGGAGCACAATGCCCGTGCCGATGGTTTCAAGTTGACCCAGGGTCAGCGCAGCTCCCCAGCGGGGAAACAGCCCTGCGGGACTCCACATGCAGCATGGTGACTCTCTTCTTTCTCTTTTGTTGAAGCATCACTTGAAGCAAAAGCCTGAAAACACATTAACCAGGAAAGTAAAGCAACCACATTATGAAATGAATGCACAAAGCACACCATGACATTTACAAGTGAGGTTGGTCTTACTCATTTGTATTTCAAAGGCCAGGTTGACACAACACATTTTTCTTGTTCTAGCTTTGTCTGTGAAGGGAGTAATACATATTTTTGAGTGTTGTTGCCACAGTGTCAGCCAGAGCCTTCTTGCAGAGGCAGCTACAACACATTCAACCTGCCTTGCTTGGAGAACCTAAGGTCCAACCTGGGAAAATCCCCCTTCAGCTGATACGACCCACACCAATTTCAGGAGGCTTGCTCATGCCAATATGCTCACTGACCTGTCCTAAACTCCCTATGACTTGAGCGAATATTAAGCTAATCATGTTGAGTGTTTTCTCTCCATCAGTAATTTCACACTGCCAAAACCGTTCCATCTTCAGAGCTCTCACCAACTGAAGATGACATTTAGTGACAAAACTGAGGCTCAACATTTTAACACGTTTGTGATCTCTACCAAACTGTAAGGTCTCCTCTTTTGCAGAAAAATGGTATTTTTGATCCAACCACCAGTAACAACCCCAGCAGAGAGGATGGAGGACCACCAGTGCTGCTCAGAGTCACAGCCCTTGCCGGTGGCAAGCTGTGGTGCTCCTTAGTCCAAGAGCTGCCTCTTCCTTCAGCCCAGCAATGTGATATAAAATCGAGCTGAAATCCAGTTTACAGCCTGCACTGTCATACCAGACCCACCAAGACCCTTGCTAGAGGTGGCTGTACCCTGCTCTGGTGTAACACCTGCCTCAGCTGACGACCTCAAAACTGGCAGTCAAGGTACATGGCGCATTTACATCTAATAACTTCAGCCTCATATCCTCCTCCTAGCAAAAACCCAACTGTCTCAAAGGAACAAACCATCCTCTCCACTCCACACCACACACATTTTTATGCGCCTGTTTTCAGGTCATCAATCTAGAACTCCAGAGCTTCTTGGAAACCTTTACCTGCCCACAACAAAGCCCGTCACAATTCAGCTGGACTGTGATTCACATTAGGCAAATACGTAAAACTGACACAGTCACAACAGAACAGGTCTCCATCTCCTTGGTAGATGCCATCATGACCATGCGGAGGCCTTAAAGAGAAGCCACCATAATAAAGGCCATGAGTGTCCATTGAAGGAGAACGTCCTCTTCCAAGCAGGACCAAAAGACAGGTACATTACGTGGGCATCTTGCTCCACAAGCTCCTTCAGCTTGGAGTTGACCACAAGGCTTCACTTTTCCTCCGTGACTCGACCCGTGGTTAACTCCAGCTCCTCTTCTTCCCCAAAAGCATGTTGGCACTGTCGGAGTCCTTCTACCCTGTTATTAAGTTCATGCACATGACCCTAGCAGGCACACTACGAAAGCAAAGCAAGGTGTGCAAGAAACAACGGGGGAACCAGGTTGCCCCTATTAATGATCTCCATATCCAAATCAAGTTTTTCTTTTTGAGTTTCCCATCCAGTGTAGAGTTCCTCCCCGCGATCTTCTCCTCCACCCACCACCACACACTCCACCTCTGCCCCAGCTGCTGCCTCCGGCCTTCATCCACACCCGTGAGGCTGCAAGCACCCCGGTCACAGTCCAGCATGTTTCCCCTCCTCCTTCAGGGCAGTGTTATCCCCATTTTTGAAGCCATTTTCCCCATATATGCTTTGACCACATTTGTGGATCCATGCCTGTTTGCACACACACAGCTGATGAGCATCTGTAACTCGGAGATTTGGGGGCTTCCACCTAGCAGCTACAAAGCCCACGCACCCCTCACCTACAGGCAACTGAAATGGTGCTGGATGGTTCGTGTTTTCTCTTGCCCAGGTGGAGCAATGGTCTTATTTGGGGATGAAGGGAAGCAAACCGGGACAGGTCGCAGAGAGGTCTGGCAATGGACTGGTTGGATCCGACACATCCGACCTGAGATCCCACCACAAAAGTGAGAATGATTTCCTTGTGACAGCGCAGGCAAGACAGGCTGTATATAAATCACATACAGTAACGCGTACACACACAGAGCTGTATCTAAGATATATAAAGTACACACCAAAATAACACCAAGGAGTACGGATGCCAAAGCAGGGATAAAATTAGCTTATTAGAGAAGTGGCAAAATCTTACAAGATCATGGAAAAAAAGCCTATTTTGAACAATAATGATCACATTTCAAAAACAGAGGATATTCTTGGCTTAGAGCCTTACATACCACAACAGACGATGATCAAGTCAGATCTCATGAGAGAAAAATCAGCCAGAAGGTCCATGGGAGATATCCCAGGAAAAACAAGGATTGCATGCGTTAGGATGCTGCAGCAAATGACTTCCTTGGCATGATGGAGTGCACGAGCATGCCGTCTAACCCAACCTGCTGCTGAAATGCGATTTTCTTAAAATCACGCAGCCCTGACATGGCAAAAATCAGCAGAACCTCAGAAATAACTTTTCAAAATCCATTCCTTGAAGGCTAGTCCAACACTAACTAGACAAAAAGTAATGTTGGCAGGGAATGCCAGGATGCCATCCTTGAGATTTAACCCAGATAAGGCAAAAATGTCAATAATGTCAAATGCATACAAATTACACTAGAGCAATACTGTAGTTAGCTCAATGACTTCATAAAAATCAAGTTATGGTGCAAGACAGGCTGAAAATGAATGAAAATGGGTTGGAGGGTTTTTATCACAATTGGATAACGTGCCCAAGGGCATCGAAGGGGGCACACGAGTATCCCAGGGCTGGGAAGCATTTAACAGCTCCTCTAGAAAGGTGAGACTAATAAATACAAGGTAGTACTTATCTGTAATAAAGCATACTACAATATTAAACAATAATTAATCAAATTCCAATGAAGACAATACTTACATTGAGCAATAATAAATGCAAAACATAATTAGAATCACTGCCCCCCAAAACTGTTAACACCAGGGGCAAGCACGATGCGTCTGAAGAGGCATGCTCTGCTCCACACTTCATGGACATCAGGAGTTTTATTGCAAAACCTTGGGCAAAATCCCTCCCCAGTGCTTTCTGAAGAGAAATCCGTGCCTGAGACACCAATGCGGCTCTGAGCATCGTTTGCCTGGCTCAGCTTACACCAAAAAGTTTTCCTAACTTTCCCATCCTTTTTGCCACTGTTTCCTGGAGTATTTGGTTGCGGGCACGAGGGATGAATTACAGGCGTGGGGTAACTCAATCCTTCTCTCCCCCGAAGGAGCTCTACTGGCAGCTTGAAGTGAGGTGCTGACCTTGGTTATCTTAGCCTCTTTTTTTTCTCCTGCAAGCAACCACAACAGAAACCTCAAGCAAAATTGTCCTAATCTCTCCTGGAGATTTCGATTTCAGTCTGTTGTGGGTGCTATTTGAAGCTTCATGAAAGGAACATCTTAAATAAAAAGGTTTGTGGTGGCGTGCAGCAGTAAAATTGCTTTCAAAGCCTTAACGCGTTGCTTCAGTAGGAGAACCCCAAGCATGTTCATTAACCCCTGGCATGCTGGCAGTTTCAAAGATGCTGCCCATGGCCAAGATCAGCCTGTTATCCCAAACACAGTCACCCATCTGCTGCTGTAGCCAGGCAGCAGCTCCAAATTTTATATTTATCCTCTTTTTCAGGGAAACAAGGACTTAATATTAAACTCATTTTACATACAAGCAACAGAGACATCAAGAAATTAAAAGGTGGGACTGCTCTCGCCCTAACCTTAGCTGTCTAGAAGTTAGGCATCTAATGTAAGCCAACTGTCTGGAAACTTTTCATGGTCCATGGAGGAACAGGCTGCTCCAAAGCATCATTTGTTCCCCCTCTTCCCACTGAATGTAAGTGGAGCTTACATTAGAAATCAGGTTTTTTTAGACTTCTCACCTAACCTCACCTGACTCCTACCCACAGCCATTCAGGAGCAGTGAAGTCCACCAAACACCAGCTCCAACTGGCACATTCATGCCAGTACATCATCTCCAAGTGGGCCAGCATGTTGGCTGCCAAGTCACACTTTTGGACACTTTTGGTCCAGCTGTGTGACCTGCCCGAGGTCACACGGGAAGTATGTGGCAACACCAGGGCCGGGGTGCCCCACGCTCAAGCTTGGGCTCTTCCCCCTTTTGGAAAATGAAACTGCTTTAAAAGCCTTCATTTGTTCTCAGAAAACACAAAAAATTTAATCCAAAGAAGAGTCAAGGTTTATTTTTTTTTTTAGCACAACTGTTACAGAAATATGATAATTCAATTCAGCAAGACAATCCATTTCCCCCCACCACCAAGACATCTCTTCCCGGATAACTTATGTGGTTTGCGACTTCCCAGCAGTCGGACGTGAGGAATGCCCATTCTGCCCTGTTCCCACCTGGTTCTGCTCAACTGTCCAGCAGCCCTGCCCACACCAGCGGCATCCCCACGGGCAAGAGCACAGGGAAAGGGTTGCAGCTTCTGCTGTTTATCCAAAATACCAACACATTTGCAAGTAACATAAAATAGCCAGAACAATCCACTTTATGCTCTTTGGGACCATGCCCGGACAGGAAATCTTCCCAGGAAAAGATAATTTGTAAAGCATTATCTATACAGTAAGGCCTAATGAGTTAATCCCCATCACAGTGTATATCCGATGCCTTCCCATGGCCATCAGTTGCCTTACTGGCAACCCAGTAAGGCGGTATTCCTGGCATGTCGCTACACACGGCCAATTCGCAGGAACATCAGCTCTCCCTGTCGTGACCACAAGGAACAACAAGATGGAAAACCATCACCCATCTCATTCCAAGTCAGCAGCTCCCAGCATGCCTGCTTGGAGTAATAAACGCCCTCTGACAAAGGTGACCCTTCCCTCCAACTATTGCTGTTAAAGACCTCTCAGGTCCTCTTGTTTTGGGAATCCAGTTGACAAATTCAGGCAAACACACTTGAACAAAAGGAAAAAAATCCAAGTCCAACACATGCAGCCACTCAGCAGTTCGGTTCCTGTGTTTCACTGTCCCATTTTTAATCCCCTCTTACATGAAGGTGCATTGGCACCATGCACCCCCCAGCCCCGTCAATGTGGACCCCTCAAACCTCTTGGCTCCAGCCAGCATGCCACCTTCTCCAAGCCAATAGTGATCTGGCTGCAGGTTGCAATAGAGCAGGCAGTTATGACTCAGGGTTATCATTAAGAAATATTACCCCCAGAGCACTTGGAGGTTAACAGAATGTGCCCTGGGTTTAATAATTAATTCTTCTTGGCCCCCTCTACTCTGTATTAGTTTTCAATATGCAGCTTCATATTTCAGAAAATGAACATAGTTTTCTGCAAAGGGGTCAAATTTATTAAGAAAAAACATCCCCACAAGGACAACATCTCCCAAAGGAGACATCTCTGCAGGACACGCTGCAGATGCATCTGCTGCCCACCCATGCCATCACTTGTTGCCCACAAGCGTCCCAGAGAAGACCTCTCCCTGCCTCCACCCAATCCCTTCAACATCTACCCCATCACAGCCAAGACAGCAGACTACAGAACGAAAAGCAACATCCACAAACTGTGGCCCGGGAGGATCGTGTAGAACACTGGGGAAAGCTTTCCTACAAGCTTTCAGTGGTACAGTGTTGAAAGGTGTCACCTGGAGAGGTGGGGATATCTCCACCCCTGGAGGTGCTGGCTGCCCTCCTCCAGTGCTGGTGGCACTAGAGACCTCTGACGGTCGGTCCCTCCTGGTCAGCATTTCAGGGGCTCTCCCTTGGGTCCTGCTGTGCTGGAGATGCTGATGGCCCAGCTGTTCCCCCAGGACTTCCCTGCCTCCCCCCCCAGCTTCGTTGCCCCCAGGTCCCCACCATGGACCATGTCTGGATGATCTCCCTCAACTCCCCTTGTTATGTCCCCAAGCTTCCCAGGAAACACAGTGCATGCCCTGGGGTGACACCAAAGTCAGGGCAGCTCTGTGCATGGTGAGGAAGGCAAAGGCATGGGGGTGTTGAGAAGACACTCAAGAAAAACATACAGATGATACAAACCACCTCTGAGAGCAGCTGTTTATATGCATGTGATTTAACCATCCATAGACACCGTTAGTTTTAATAGGAAGCAGCAGAACTGAACAACCCATTGATGCAAAACCTAAAAAAAAAAAAAAGACCAGAAAACACCTGGTTCAAGTAAATATATGCAGTTTGCTACTGGACACCCCCCACGAACACACAAGACCCACACAGCCGTGCGATTTGCAAAGGAGAGTGTACAAATCTGTACCGACACCATGCTCTCTCTAGGCATGGACACATGTAACCGCTGAACGTGGCAAGTCGCTGGCTGGCCCAGACGACGCTGGGAGCCGCTGATGAGGAGCAGCTGGATCCTGAAGAGGAAAATGCGAGGAGCTGAGGGAAGACCAGCCGGAACAAACGTCACCATTTATTTTTTCCAGATTTATAGCAATGGCTCTGAGAGGATGTAACGCCTTGAAACCTTTGATCAAAGGTCTGGGTGCCCACAGGGGCGAGGATGGAGCCTGCAGAGTGTGTGGGGATGCCCAGCCTGCTGCTCCCTCCCCACCTCCCCATCCAGGCATCCACACACACGCTCATCACCCCACCCACGTGGCTACTTTAAAGTAAAAATGCCTGAAACAGGAGGCAGCTCAAACAGATTTTATCATCACATCCTGGACATATCAAGTGAAATCAGAAAGGGGGAGGAGCAGCCCACAAAATAAATAAGCATTTAACCCTTGTGGTGAAAGAATCAGCGTCTTGGCTTCGGGGGGGGTGCTGAGGAAGTGCTCATTAACACTGGGAAAATTAGTGAACCTGTCAATGAACTGAAGCAGGACACGTCGCGCCACAGGAGAGCACAGGCAAGAGATGGGGGGGACCAGCCATCTGCAGCCACAGCTGAGCTGACAGCGCCCGATGGGACACGTGTGCAGGTCCAAATCACAGCAAAAATATTAACTTCATTGAAAGCCCCGGTTGGGTGTAAAATTTGGCTGTAGCAGAATCGGGGCAGCACAGGAAGAGCGGCAGCTCAGTGCTGCTCCCCACTGTGCTCAGCATCGCCACACTGGCCAAGAAGGGTCCTAAATCCACAACGGTTTCGAGCTAAGTGATGCCACTGCTTAACCATTTACCCCTTGAGCTGCAACTGGTTAGATTCGTGTACTGCTACTGCATCAAACATGAGCACAATCTGAAAGCCCTTCTAGGTAGGTGTAAACTAACCAGTCTAATGTTGTACTCGCAACAGTGTAATGGGCAGCAGCTCAGCAAGCTCTGCTAACCCAACGCTCCTCAGATAGCGTTGATCAGAGAAGGTTTTAAGCTGCTACACGCAATCCTACACCAGGGATGAGCGCTGATTTAGCTGAACTACTGCGAAACCTGGAGGAAGCTTCAGTGCAGGGACCTCATAAGTGCCAGGTAGCCACCGTTAGCAATCGCTCACTGACAAAAATGCTGCCGGTGCCTGAGCATCCTGCTCGCCCTAAGACCCAGACCACCCTTTCGCCCTAAGACCCAGACCACCCTTTCGTGTTCACGTATCTCCTGGCCTGGCCTCTGGGCTTTGCCCCGTTTTTTGCCTCTTTGCAAGATCCTTAGGCTTGACGGAGTCATCTTGTCATGTTGGACCCAACTGCCTTTTCTCAGGGCTGAGCAGCTTGCATCATGCAAATTACCCAGGGTGGAGGTAAACTTAGTGGCAGAAAGGGGCATTCAGATGGTTCCTTTTATGTTTCACAGGTCATTTGCATCCTTATTCTCTGCCTTTAGGGCAAATCCCGGTTGACTGAACAACTGCTTTTAGCTGCCGGGAAGCAGATTAAAAAAACCTCCTTCTCCACCCAGCCCCAATTCACACCCCTTCCAAATATTTAGCCAGTGTCACTGAGACTTGCAAAACCCTCCCCACTTCAGGCAGGCTGCTCATTTTATCTTTGTCAAGATGGAGGTGAGCCCATTCTCTTACTTAATGTGTCCCAGAATCCCAAAGCATCCCAGCAAACCAAACCCAAGGAAAGTTGAGAGCCTCCCACCAGTCACAGGCTCAGTGGCTCCACATCTCTGAGCCCTGAATGCTCTTGCTGATGTCTGAGGTGTCAGCCCAGCACAAAGAAGCTTCCAAAGAAGGAGGGATGGAGAAGGGAAGCCAGCTGGAGTGAATTTTGTCATGGAAAAGTCAGCCAGAAGGCCAGCAGCCAAGTAAAAATGAGGCTCTTTGCTGGGAACCACTGATACTGCAGAAAACATCACCCCTGCTTAGACACAGCACTAGGATCTCCTGATAGGTCGTTCGTCCTTAATACAATTCTCACCCCAACTCCAAAGACTTGGTTTATCCCTATTCTCTGGACGGAGAATCAAGGCACAACCTGAGAGCAAAGAGACCAGTGGCAGAAGCAAGCATCAAACCCAAGGGCACCGTGAATCCCTGCAACATCTTCTCGTCCCCAGGGTAGGCAGAACGAAGGCAGAAGATGTACGTGTCCCCCACTTGGGCATGGCCAGGGCTCAGGCAAAGGGCAGTGACCACACAATTTCACTGTGACAGTTGATGCCGTGAAATTCACAGGTATCACAGCGTTTCTCTCATTATAAAAGGGAGCGTTTCCTTTCTCCAGGGCTGCAGTGAAAATACTCCAATGACTAGTAACACAAGAAAGCTAACAGTAAAGTACATTGCAGAAGAAAGAAAAACACATACATTCTCTTTGCCCACTTAAAACTAAACAAGAGTGATGTACTACAGCAAATTGTATTTGTTCCTTGATTTAACGTGACAATCTTGAGGATGCACCATCAACATCAATCCCTCTTTCTCAATGAAATTCTCTCAATGCATCTCTGACAGCATATTGAGGGCATCAGCAGAACCAAAAGCGTACCAAAAATCTTCCAGTTGCATCTGCTTAGGTACAACAGCTTGTACATCTAAATTATAACCTCTTCTACTTGATATTTATCCATGCCACAATACGGACTAGCCAGTGCAGGCTGGGCACTCTGCAAACAGAAATGCAGAAAACAGCATTCCTGTCCCACAAAGCAGCTTACAGTGAGAAGGTGAAGTGGAAGAGGTGGTCCAGCAAAGGCAGACGGGTGTCTGGAGGGAATTTCCCCTGCATGGGAGATGCAGCGAAGTGCGCAAAAGCTCTCGAGGGAGATGCTAATCAACAGAACCCTGACACGCAGGTCTCAGCTCTTCATGTTACTACACCTGTGGGCTGCTGCATCATAGCCGAGTTACTGGGATGCGGATGCTCCCGCTACAGGTGTCAGTCTCCCATAGAAACAGGGTAAGCATTGCTCCAAACCTTCCACGGCCAAAAAGCCACAAGCCCCAGCAGCCTCCCCGGGCTCTCCATGCAGCGGCTCCTGGGGCTGGAGTCATCTCCTGGGGCTGAAGTCACCTTGCTCGTCCCCTCTGGGACTGCTACAGCCAGCGTGAGATGACCCAGTTGGACTGAACCTGCCTCCTATCCTTCAGGAACGTACTTATGCTGCCAGTCAGAGCAGGCTCAGACAAGCCGCTCACAGATTTAGGCTGTGTCCAAACCTTGAAGAAAATTTAAGGGCAGCTTAGGAGAGGCCCAAGATTTCATCCAGTGGGTTTGGACATCCCAAGCCACCAGTAAGCACCCTGAACTCCGGTCCTCCTACGCAGGGTGCAGACATTACATGCACATTGCAGACCCTACATCCAAACAAGCCATCCCGGCTGCGCTGACAGTGCAAAGCAGGTATTGTAGGGAATGATTCATCCCATGCAGATGCCTACAGCAGGTCAGGGTCAGGAGCTTCCTAAAAATATCCATTTCCCCCCAGCGACTGTAAAAGGAGGCTGGGGACTGGTTCAGACTGGTTCTGCTGCAGGTAATTGCAGCAGAGGTCTCTAAATCTAGAGAAGCAAAGTCCCCTGCTGCGAACCCCAAATACAGCCAGAAACACGGCCTGTGTGATGCACAGACCTCAGCACACTCGAGATAGTCTCCAGCCCTTCTGAGACCTTTGAGCACATCAGCAGTCTAAAACCACCCCATCACTCCTGAAGAGGCAAAATACAGGGAAACCCGGCACAAAAACGAAGCCTGGAAGTTCAACAGAAGGTCTCACCCGAGGGGTGCAGGGAAGCCCAGGAGAGCTTGTCTCTCTGGGCTTATGAGTGCTGAAAGCTGTCACCACTCACCTCATTTCCCAGGAAACCCGGGCAGGATCTGACCTCCCTTCCACACGCTCCTCATCTCCCCTTTTCGCAGTCAACCGAGACCTATACGACATTACAACAAAAGAAATGTCAGCAAGCCCAACCTTGTCCCCTCCCTGCAACCAAAAAAGCTTCATTTCCTCAGTTCTTCAAAACAAGGCTGCACTGGAAAGCAATTATATATAAATTGCAGCTTATATATCTATTTAAATACTTATATATATACGTTTAATAGATATATATTATCTATTTAAATAGATACATAAACTGGGGAAGGGACAGGAGCCCCCTGTGAGTGGCCGAGGCTGCAGCATGCTCCTCTGTGGCAGCAAACAGACCAGCACCAGGGATGGAGCCCTACAGCATGTCCCATGAACACCCAAGATGACCCAGCAACGGGGCAGCAAAGCGAGCCTGACAAGGTTCTCCTGTGATGTCCACTGTTAGCTCTAAAGCAATCCCTCAAACGCTCATAAGAGTAATGGGAGGAAACAGAGCCAGGAGCAGCAGGGAGCTTGGGATGGTGAAGAGATGCCCTTCTTACGGTGCTCGCCCAGGGCTGGCAAAGAGCTGCGAGGAAAAGGGGTGGAGGCAGCGGCCCCCTGCTCCGTGACCCAGAGCACCCCAGCAGCATCACTGAGGGGAGGTGGGCTTTTCCTAGCAGCAATCTCCAGGCCTTGCTGACACCCCACGTTACAGCCCAAGGGTTGCACAGGACATCCAGAGGGACATCAGGCTGTTGTTTAGGTCCCCAGTGCCACGCTGGGTAGTGGTCCCAGCGCTCTGTTTTCTCCCACCATCTACATCCCCATCCTCTCTTTCCTCTCAGGCCACGGGACCCCTTGCTGGGGCAGTCATATATCACATGGTCATATATCACGCTCTGCAGAGTGAGCTTGAGGCAGAGCAGGGCACGGGGACCTTTATTACCATCAGAATAGCCTCATCACTCAGCCTACTTAACCCAGCCACATTTGCACTGCTAAATTTGGGAGAGTATGAGAAGCATTCCGGATGAACGGGAGGTGGGGGAGGGACAGGCAGGCTTTTGGCCTCCTTTAACTCCCTGCCAAGGGCTCTGTAATTCAAAGTCCATGTCAGGGATGCCATCCCAAACTGCACAGCAATGGCCCAGACCCAGCAAACCTGGAGATCCAGTGCCTTAACCCCTTCGAGTCAGCACCTGAGCTTGGCTATTTTAAGAAAATCATTGAGTTGGGCTTTCTGAAACAGAAACAGCTCCCACTGAAATAATAGGTTTCCAGGAGGCATGTGGCAGGGATTCAGGACACCTCCACGCAGGTAAGGAGGCCCCCAACTTCAGATAGCCAAGTTTGAAGACCCTGCCCTAAAGGGATGCAGCGCTCAGCTTGTTAACAGCTAGCAGCAATCCTTACATTCAAACTGATTTAAGAAGTTGTGAATGTCTATTTTTGGGTGCAAAACAGATGAACTACTCAGGAAAGACAGCATCAATACCAGCAGCAAGAGGGGGCCACCATCCCTGGCAGCACATAGAAACATTGCCCTGACCTGCAGCACAGGCGCCTAAAACCAACTGATCACCAAGCTTTGCTTTTGAGATCATAGGAGGAAATTAAACTCTATTTCACTCTTGGTGCTGGCGGGTATGGGAAGGAAATGCAGGTTACGGTAACCTTTCTGGGCCCGTTTTCCATAAACACTATCAGCACCTGCACCCTCCTGAGGATGCCCAGAGAAAACTGCCCCTGGAAACCCAACCCATGAAACGTCTTGGTGGGGGTGTTGCTGCCCACATCCAACAAATAAACATATTAATTAATCCCAGAGGGTGCCAACTCCGATGCCGTACAAGATGAGCCAGAAATCTTCCCCCGCACCCACAACGAGACGTTCAAGGGAGCTTTTGAGGAATCCAGGCATAAGCCCGGGCAACTGGCCGCAGAGCTACCGCTGCTCTCCTGGGACCTTTCCCAAGCGATTCACACACACACAAAAAAAAAAACCTAGGCTTGTTTGCTGTAAAAGTGGGCATCAAACACTCTGACATCAAGAAGGATGATTAAAGACAGTTGAGTTACAAGGAAAGATTAAAAGAACTAAATATGCCCAACTTGGCTAAGCAATGAGTAAGAGGAGACGTGATAAAAGACTCCAGGCATCTGAATGAAGGGAGTGGCATGGCATTAAAGGACTGAATAAAATATCTTTCTGAGAAATGGATCCATCAACGATCTCCCAAGAGATAAGGTACGAGCCTCATTTTTTAGGCATTCAAAAAACCGGTTGCTAGAAACGAGGTTTTTGAAGAGAAATTCACATTGCCCCGAAGGGAGCACGCACCAAACCTTTTCATCTCTGGCACGGGGTGCTGCGAACAAAGCGAACAAAGCACACGATGCCACAAGGGAGCACAGGAAATTTGGGAAGTGGCAAGTATTTCATTCTGCCTCATCCACGAAACAGAGATACACTTTTTCACTGTAAAATTTAAAAAAAAATTCTTTTCACCCCTTCTTTTTAATTCAGCAGCCCTAATCCATAATGTTGAGTTAGAAAAAAAAGGAAAATAACCACCAACCCATCCAAAACAAACAGGTCTGGGGGTCTTACAAGTACTTGACTTTTTCCCTCAATAATTAAAGACACGTGGGGTACCGCAGAGGCAGGAGCCTGGCTTGAGCTGGGCAGTGATGCTCCCTGGGACGTGAACCCAGCAGCTCTCTGGACCCAGCCAGACCCAGCACACACGTGGGCAAGGTGACAAAATCCTGGAAAGCATTTCAATACCTGGCTCTGCTGAGACTGTACCCCTCGGAGAAAGCACCCTCTGAAACCCAGGGACCTGATAGGCTTTATAAAGATTAGAAGTAAGCCCTAACCCCTGAGAAAACTGCCCGGGACTGAGAGCTAAACCTGTTATGCTGGCTTTACCTCAAAAATCCATGTACAATGCGTGCAGCGTACATACCTATCTAAATACCGACTCTGTGAAGCCAAAGCAGTGGATTTTGTGTAATTTCACGTGTTCTCCAGCCATACGAGGGTCTCCTGAACAACTGCCCCCAGCGTGGACAGAGGGGTGTACCCAAGGGAAGGAGCTTCACCTGGCCAACAGTATTCACTGAATACAGACACGTGCCTGGTGAGGTTTCCAGCAACACCAGTTTATCAATTCGTTTGATGTGCCTGGGGGTTGCAATTAACCCCCAAATGTTCTTTCAGGTGCTTCTACCCTGATATTCTTGATGCAACTGGGCCACTGGGTATGACTTACAAAGCTTGGTGGCATCCCAGATTTGGGTACCTGAAAGACTCCTTCATCCTCAACAGGGAAAAGCCAAAAGTCATTTGCTGATGGTGCAATTTTAAATTGCAGTTAAATTCACATAATGGCCATAAATCATCAAGAAGGTGGTCCTGCCCCAGCTCCCCCTGGCTCCCCTGACCTGGTGAGTCAATGCAGGGCAATTGGGGCTAAGAGAAAACTAGCTAGGGAAAAAAAAAGGTGAATAATTTTCTTCTAATTAATTCCCTAAACCAGTTCAGTGGGGTTCAGGCAAGTACTAGAAATCTCTCCCCTTTTGGCATGAGCGAGATCAGCTGAACTGCAACATGTGACGGCAATCCAAGGCAACCTTTGTTTGCAAGACCAAAAGTGGATCTTTTTGATTTATTTTTTTTTTTCCCCTTTCCCACAGCAAGCTCTTAAGTCTGCAACTGCCTTTCTCCATGGGAACAGGAGATCCACCATTTACTGACCGGTGAGTTTTATTGCAGAGTTGAAACAGGATGTTCACAGAGGGTTTTATTATATTTTTTTTAATAAGTGGAGCATTTTAGTACGCAGTGAATCTTTTTGCTTTATGCTTGCATGTCTCTTTGGGAGGCTGAAGTACAACACCAGGCTGCCAGATTCATTTTATATATTGAAGAAACATGATTCTACCCAATCTGAAAGGCAGGCCAACATAAAAAGACCCGTTCAAAGTGGAGGAAGCTCTGCACTTACAGTTTGGGATGAAAAGGGGAAAATTAAAACATCTAAGAGAGATTATTGTACCTTCTATCAAACCTTCCTCTTCCCATACAGAATCAGCTGCTTCCATCACTGCAGCAACACTGATGCTCGAGATAACCAGGCTCAGGGTATCACTGTCACAAAGAATTAAAGGCTTGCAGGTTGTATTCAGACAACTCCTCCCTTTCCTTTTGAAGTTAATTTGGGTATCCCTGCTCAGGCCATGACTGCAGTGTTACTCTGCTCCCACCACACATTCAGACAGACAGACAGACAGCCCTAGCAGCTAGCGTGGCAGGAGGGCAAAGGCCCTCTCTGACCCACAACTCATCCTTACACAAACGGCTTTGGGGAGATGAAGAAGGAAATGTAAAATTTTGACTTGTGCAATTCCCACTACAGGGAGTAAGGGTTATTTTTTCCCCATTCAGCTAGTTAATAAGAAACAACTGTCTCCCAAAACCAAGACAAGTTTCTACTATTCAGAACAGTGGGTTGGGATAACCCACGTGTTAAAAAAAAAAAAAAAAAAAAAAGA